>PVIJ01015270.1:0-37117 GCA_004024925.1 Scalopus aquaticus
TGGCCATGATTTCTTTGAGAGGAAGGAAAATTTAAGAAAGTGCATTGAAACATCCTGTGATCCAGAAATTTTTAAAATGGAATAGAGGGCAGTGGAGAGATGAGCAGAGGGAGCTGATTTGGCTTAGGGGAGGTAAGGAAGTTTGGGAGAAAGTTGTAGGGAGTCAATAGGGGATTAGTAAAGGATGAGAGAAAATTTTAAGCAGCAGGTGAGGAGCACTGGATTTGGCTGGACCACTGGTGCTTGTGGCCAGAAGGGTTCACTGCAAGCCAGAAGGTGCTCCAGCCGGAAGCTGTGATATGAAGACAAGGCTTTCAATGCACCATTTCTGGGGAAATCCACTTTATGTAAAACAGAATGTTTTTCGAGAGTTGTAGATACAGGATGACATACAAATTTGTTCCTCTGGCCAGAGCTGCTGTGAGCTCTTAGGGAGGGACTCCGTGCCAAGTTGACTTGGTGGCATCTGGCAGGTGAAATCCCCAAACTGACAAAATGGCTTTTCCAGCGCTCACTCCATGTGTTGGAAAGGAAATGCAGGCAATTTCTGCGAGGGGGAAGTGATTAAGTGATTAAACAGTGGGGACTTGTGCAATCAAAGCCATTGTCACAGAAAACTCCAAGTGCGTATCAGTGTTAAATGCTGAATTACACCCGCAATTGCGTAAGGACAGTTTCAGAAGTGTCGAGCCAGACAGCCAGGATCATTCTGACGGACCTTAATTCCCAGCTCCTCCGTCTCCAAGAGCCCCTTTGTGTCACTTTTAAAAACTGCCCCCGGGGGCAAAAAGGGAGCATTTTGTTGTGAAAATTTGTTGGTTTTGTGTGTGCGTGTGTGTGTGTGTGCGTGTGTGTGTGTGTGTGTGCGCGTGTGTGTCTGCATGGATGAAGAAGACTGCACGCACATTTAATTCAAGAACTTAATATCCATCAGCAGCATCTGTCTTGCAGACGGGATTGAACACTTTCATTTCTCCATGGGTTTAACTAATGATTCGTTCATTTAGTGTTAATGCGCTTGTTAATCCTGTACTTTATTGATGATATACTCAACAGTTGACTCTGACATCCCCTTTCTCTATGAGAAACAAACCAGCTTATCCCAACATGAATTAAGCTCACTATTGAAGAGCCCTTTTGATTTTTTTATAATGAAAATTATACATGCAAATATAGAGGTATAGATGTCTTATACTTCCTTTTGGTTTTAGAACATATATAAATTATATATTTATAATTTAAATAAATTATATATACATTATAAATTATAGATATATAAATATTTATTTATTTATGTATATAAGCTGGGGTATAGGCCAGAGGTATGGGATGGTGAGAGGAGTCACAAGAGACAGAGTGGGGAGCAGAATGGGCAGATTAACTGAAATACACTGCTGAGGGGAGCAGCGGGCGAGGCAGGAGGGTCTGCTGTGCCATGTGGGAATCTCCCTGACCGGGTATGGAATTTGTGCTGCAGTGGCTCTGGATAGCTTCATGGTGCTGGGCTCAACCCGTTGCAGCACCAAGGAGGCCCTATAAATTATATGTTTATAAATTATATAAATATGAATTATAAATTATATATTTATATATATTTTATATATGCTTCTTTTTGGTTTATGTAATAGATAAATTTTATATCTATTATATTTATATAATATAAAACCAAAATAAATCCATAGCGTGCAAACTCAAGCAAAATGTAAACCATTAATATAATCAGACAGCAGTGCTGGAGTGCTCATCACCAGAAGTCAGTGCTGACAGCAAGAGTCCAGTTGACAGGCATTTGTCGTGCTCTGGACAGCTGCAGACATTGTACGACTTGTTGCCTCAGTTCTGCCAGAGCTTTTCTCATATTGTTTCAAGGGGAAATGGCAGGGCATAGTGGGCCAGGGCAGAGGCTCAAAAGCCAGCCTACCTGAATAGTTTCAACCTGCCTCTGCTACTACTTGTTGACTCCATAACCTTGGACACATTACTTGGCCATTTTGTGTTTCAGTTCCCACACCTGGAAAAGGAGAAACTAACAGTTCCTGTATCACTGAGTTGTGATAGTTTAATGTTTTAGGAATAGAATATAGACAATATTCAATAAATTATACTTATTATTTATATACCAGACTATGATGTCATCTGGCATACACACATCATTTTAATTTTCACAAACCAGAGTGGTGACTTTACAGTGTGTCATCTTGGCTAGCCTGAACTATGTTTCCTGAATGACCTTTGTCAGATGTTTCTGGTTAGGGTGAGTGAGCCACAAGAGATATTCTTGTGTAAGATCTGGAGAGCAGACATGAAGCTGCTCATACACATTATCATTTGGATGCGGGCGCACCCAACTTACGTAGCCCCACTAACCCATCATCCTTTAGATCTTCCTATAGCTTCTCTGACTTCTGGGGCAGGCATATTTGCTTTATTTCACCAGGATCCCCACCCCCACTTCTCCAGGACACCCAAACCTTTAAAAGCAGAAGCAACAAAAACTGACATCAATTTCAGTCCATACTTGCAGGGTCCAGTTTGTTCTGGTAGGTCCAGCTTATTCTCAGTCTCCTGACTACCCATCAGTCTTCTCTTAACTGCTTGCCTCATGAATTTTAAGATGACAGATTTATAGAGGCAGCTTCTTAACCAGCTCTCAGGATTGTATAAAATCAAATATCTGTAACAAATCCTCTGATAAATGATAGATCAATTGATGGATAGAAAAATGGATGAATAGATGATAAATAGGTAAAGAGATGACAGACCAATAGATGATAGATCAGTAGATGATAGATAGATAGATATCCCTAATGGTCCCAATGCTCTGATTGAACCCCCTGTGTGATAAATCCATAATGAAAAGTTTCAGTTTGCAGCAACATCACCATAAACACAAATGAAAACATTAGCAATAAAATCATGTAGGACACTTGGTCATAAGAATGTCATTCATAAAATTCAGAATAAAATTACTAATTAGATTTTTATGAAAAAATGAAACTTCACAATCAAAAAAATTGTCATAAGGTATACTAGATTATGTTGAAAAAAATCCCTGTAATCCCTTCTAATTTGGCTCTCTCCATAGCAAGTTTTTGAGACCTTGAACAATTAATGTTCTCATACTTCCCATCTCACTCTTACTACTTTTATTTGTAGCAGACATTAGTCTTTAAACTTTTCTGAAAAAAAAGTCAACATAAGATTCCATAACTGTTTCTCAACCTTCAAATGTTTCTCCAAATTTAAAGAATTCACACCTGGGCCTCCCTGGTGGAGCAGTGCTGTGGAGCTGTTGGTGGCTGCAGCGAGAGTTCGATGCCCAGTGCCCGATGGCAGGCCAGGGAAATTCCCACATGGTACAGCAGACCTCTTCTGCCTCGCCTGCTGCTCCCCTCAGCAGTGTATTTCGGTCGATCTACCTGTTCTGCTCCCCACTCTGTATCTGGTGAACCCTCTCACTGCCCCACACCTCTGGCCTGCACTCCAGCATTGTATGCATAAATAAATAAATATTTAAAAAATAAATAAAATCTTAAAAAATAAGAATTCGCACCTATCTTTCGCTAATTCACTCATTCTTTATGTAGCCAGTCTTTTAGGAACATTGCTGAGTTCCTGTTATACATTAGACAAGGGTTGTTGTTTGTCTACAAAGATAAATCTCTTTCTTCTCTAAAGGACTCTGGTTTCTAATAGGGGAGAGAAGCAGGCAAACTAACAGTGACAATACAGTGTGTTGAGTGCCATGATGGAGCCGAGAAGAGGACTCTCCCAGAAGAGACTGTCAACCAACAAAGGTGAGCTTGAGAGCTTTCTAGAGAGGGAGCAGTTGAAGAGAACATTGAGTTGAACATAAAAATAAGGGTTAGGCTGAAAAGGAGAAGGATATTTTCAGACAGAAGGGATTGGATTATGATATACTAGAGGTTAAAGGAAACATGGGGTATTTTGGGAGATGCGTAGTAGGTACATGAGAGCTTGAGGGAGCAGAGTCTGGGTTAGAGTCATAACTGTGGATTTATTCGCTCTCTGAAGACAGTTTAGGTCCTGAATGAGAGAATAGAGTCTAAGTACACTCAGATGGAAGACGACTGTGGCTGAGGAGAGCACTCAGGAGAACCACGTTACTCTACAAGGCGGAAGAAAGAGCCTGGAAGCAAAGCAAAGTAGGGGTCAGGGAAGAGGCAGGAGAGAGCAATGTCCTAGAATCCAAAAGAGGGGGGAAATTTGAAGAGAGTATGACCAACAATATCAAATACTGACAACAGCGTAGTTAAAATAAAAATTACAAAGTGTTGTAAATTGTAACATGGGTTACTGATCACCTTTCCAAGTCTACTCTCAGAAAAGTATTTCAGAACTGGTAGAGTAGATGGGGCTGTGAAGGTGCTTTACCTTGTCATGGAAACATTCTTTTCCCTTCAGAATTTGCCAGGATGATCAGTTTTAAACACAAATCTGAATCTCCCGCTCCCTTCATGGAAACAATATAGAATCTCCACAAAGCTTAATAGGGTCTGTGTGCTATCATTTTCAGGTACATTTTCTTCTGTATTGTAAAAGGGTTTTGCACCATGACTGCCATGTGGCTTATAGTGCCCCCTATAGGAAAAGTTTGTATTCTCATTCATTATGTTCAACTTGGTTGTGTGACTCTGGCTGATGAGGTATGAACAGATGTAACATTTACTTCTTCCAAGCAGAGGCTTTAGAAACGACTACATCTGTCCATCCCTCAACATTGTACCATGAGAATGCATGTCTCAAACTGAGATTGCTCCTTAGCCCTGATAAGAAAATATGTGGAATAGCCTTTACCTTAGCCACACCTTTCTAAATATAGCTTCATCTGACCCGAGACCTTAATCCTCACCCAACCCTGTTCCAGAGCCTCATTTCATTTCACAAATAAACCTTAATAGTGAAGTTTAGAGTGGGGTTTAGATATGGGAAAGATGAAGATGTTTGTAGCATAAATTATTGAATAATTTTTAAAGTGATTTTTTTAGATTTATCAAAATATACCATAAAATTCTTTTTTACTGTGTCAAAACTGCCATATCAAATACTTTCTTCTATTTCTTTCTGCTTTCTCACTTGTTGCCATTTTTGATGGACCAGAGAGAGTTCTTTGCAATAAATCTTTAAAGGAACATATCTAGATCTTTTCCTTAGCCTCTTTGATGCAATCATAGTGGTTTGACCTAAGACTTAAAGGTTAGCAGAGACCAGAGCCATTGTATTGGACCTGAGGACAGGTAAATCTCAACCAGACTGCAGACTGGCTAAAACTAGAAATAAAGTAACTGATTAGTTCACTTTCAATCCCACACAAAAAAATATTAATTTCGGCTAATTTATATCTGGATTTTATGTGGTCAAAGGTCAAGCAGCAAAGTTCAAGGAAAAGACCACACTAATATTATAAGATACTCTTTAAAAATCAAATAAGTCACAGATTTAGATAGGTCTTTGGTTATTCTTCTTCTCCACAATGTCCTGAAACATCTGTCTCTCAAAGCGTTCTCAATTAAACCTCCACCCTACTTTCTTTTCTTCCATCTATCCATTCCATATCCAATCCACTCTTAAGCAAGCTTTTTGTTTTTTTTCTTTAGTTCGTGCTTTTTTTAGCTGAGCTTCTGCAGTTCTCTTATTTGCTGACTCAGCTTGCGGACTCAGCTTGGTGTTGTGGTTCAGCAAAGCTTTGTATCTTATTTTGTCTATTTCTACATGACACAGAGTTATTAAAATTTAAACACAAATTCTATCTGGAGTCTAAACCAATGACCCATTGTCCTCCCTGCTATGTCTCAGCACCATGACCTCAGTTCTGAACTTGGCTGCAGTTATTTTCAATTACTTTTCTGACTGTGAAGTCACCATTTTTAAAAGATTTATTGATTTATTTATGCATACAAGAACTGGTGTGTAGGCCAGAGGTGTAGGAGGTGAGAGGATTCACCTGAGACAGAGTGGGGAGCAGAGCAGGCAGATGGACTGAAATACACTGCTGAGGGGAGCAGTGGGCGAGGTAGGAGAGGTCTGCTGTGCCATGTGGGTCAGCTCCCTGGCCGGGGGTTGAACTCCTGCTGCAGTGGCTGCAGACAGCTTCATAGTGCTGAGTCTGACTTAACCCATTGCGCCACCAGGGAGGCCCCTGAATTCACATTTTGATACACTTCTTCTCTTTTTTTTAAAAAAAGATTTATTTATTTATGCATACAAGCTGGGGTACAGGCCAGAGGCGTGGGGTGGCGAGAGGGTTCACCAGAGACAGAGTGGGGAGCAGAACAGGCAGATGGACGGAAATACACTGCTGAAGGGGTCAGCAGGCAAGGCAGGAGAGGTCTGCCACGCCATGTGGGAATCTCCCCGGCTGGGCATCGAACTCGCGTCACCGGTGCCGACAGCTCCACAGCGCAGCGCTTAACTGCTGCACCACCAGGGTGGTCCACATTTTGATACATTTCTGCCGCTGTCTATAAAACTGTTCAGAACCACTTTATAGATGTCTTATTTAAATGTCTTGGATTAAGAAGTTTTCTTTTCTAATTATATACATATAATTAGAAATATCTATATATCTCTATATAATATATATTCTTTCTCTGTCTCTCTGTCTCTCTCTCTCTGTCTCTCTCTCTCTGTGTGTGTGTGTGTGTGTGTGTGTGTGTGTGTGTGTGTGTGTATTACCCTTTCTAAGGGACATTTAATGTCATCTCTCCTTTCTGGGATATTCAGTAAAACTGTCATGTCCTTGCTGTCTTAGGGCAGCCTCACTTTCAGTTGCTCAGCGTCTTTATATAACCTAGTTTATTTGTGCTTTACTTAACAGAAGCCAGAACTGCTCATCGTTCCCACAGGAGATGCCAGAGCTCTTCTGACTGTGAGCTTAAATTTGCAGTGAAACAAACCTAGAAATTTTCAGGATAGACTTTAGTGCCTTTTTCAGGTTTTATTTTTATTTTTTATTTTTTTTATATAATATATATTTTTATTGTTATTTATGTCTTTTACATTTTGTATTCCCCTTGGGTAGCCCACCACCAATTCACCCGTGATCCATCTCCATGGTCCCTTGTGTTCTTTTCTATTCCATTTTGTGCCCTTTTCCTTCCCTCCCTCCGCCCTCCTCCCTCCCACCCCCCCACTGATTGTCTCTCTCCCACCCGGCCTCCCTATAGTCCTGTTATAAGTGAAACCATTCGATATTTTTCTCTTTCTTTCTGGCTTATTTCACTGAGTATGATCCCCTCTAATTCCATCCATGTCGCTGCAAATTGCATGTGTTTATCTTCTTCTGAAATTCCTTATCTATACGGTAGTAAAGCACACACCAATACAATGCATAGGGTAGCTGGTTTAACCAGGACAATTCATTTGGTTGAATTTTATTTTTAAAATAATGAAAAAATTCTAAGTAATTATTGAAACTCATGCATTTTAAAAAGTTTTGGATGAGAATTACTAAAAATTTCCTTCTTAATTTGCATTTTATAAACTTTCATGAGAGTTGTTCATGGAAACAGCAATTTTTCACTTCGAGACAATATGACTCTTAATCACTGTGTTGTTTTTTCTTTCAAATCATTGAATTACTTTTCTTATCCCAAGAAAATTTTGATTTTTTGATGACTTTACTAATAAAACAAAATTTTACTCTGCAAATGAAATTTTTTTCCAATACAAAAGCAGATCATTTGTTTAAACACAGTTTAAACAGTGTAAAACATAACTGAGAATAAAAGTTTAGAGTGGAAGCCAGTTTACCCCCAATCTCCTAAATGGGAGGAAATTAATGGTGTTCATAGTGCAATTAATAGTTTAGCAGCTCTCTTGTTCTTCTATCAGATATTTCACAATCATATTATTAATAAATCAAAAATGGTTACAAATCAGCATAGTGTGAAATGAAAACTAAGAACTAACAATTTTCCTAATTTTCTCCTATTTTTAAAAAAGTCCTACATTTTCAGCTTTGCTCTCTTCCTACTGCCTTCAGAGAAATTATAATGTGTGTAAAAGAGCAGCAGGTAATGAAAATCAATTCTATAGTTATATAATAGTTATGTAGTTCTATATATAAATTATATACTATATAATATATAATTATCTATGTAATTGATATGATATATAATTTTATATGTTAATATGGATAATGATACATATGTACATAATGATATATATGTACATAATTATATGTATCATTATCCATATTAATATATGTGATAATTTTTACAGAATTCCGTAATCACCTATGATTTACACAAGACTGCTATGTGATAGCACTGAAAGGTACAGCCCATCCTCTGAACACTAGAAAAGAAACTTCCAGAGGAGACTAGAATGGAAAACCAGAGAGGTGAAAAGCAGGAGAGTGTCTTGTCTTTTGATCCAAGGAAGGGAGTATTAAAAGAACCAGGAGCCAAAGCCTGCTGAAAACTCCAGTGAGAAAGAACAGAAGGGTGGCAGAGGCATTACCTTGCTGCTGGCTTCAGTGCATAGGAGTAAGAGATAGCTTCAATGACCTGAAGTAGGATGGGAGAATCAGGAGCAGGGATTACACACAAATGTAGCGATAATTTTGCCCACAAAACTGTAGGATAGATTATGTATTAGTTCAAAGTAAATCTGGGAAAAAGGAGATAAATATTCTTCTTGCCCTTCATAGGGTATGGAGGTTAAGAATATTTCAATGTTAAATGAAAAGCATGAAGAGGAATTAAGATGTTGAAATGTTAAAGGAAAGGGAAAAGCTAATGGAAGATGGTTTGGGAGGCAGGAAGGTAAAAAACCCTAAGCAGAAGTGAACGAGTGACTGAGTGAGACTCCTTTTCCACTGTTGCAGAAGATCTAGTAAAGGCACGGGTTTAGATGCAGGTATGATTGTGCCTGGTGAGGCATGAGATGGAGAGAAGCCCTGTGATGTTTTCTATTTTTCCATATGGCAAATAGAAAAGTTTCTTTGTTCAAGTGGGGAATTAGGTAGTGAGTTACAGGGTTCATGAAGAGTTGACCATGTTGGACTCTACATTTATACTGTGCATCAATACCTTCTTTTTAAAAGATGCTGCTTGATATTGATTAAAGTCTTTCAGTTACACTGGGAGAGAAGAGAGAGTGAGCATGTATACTAGGTTTCTAGGGCAATCTTAATAAAGTTCCACAAATTGAATGGCTTAGAACAACAGAAATTTATTGTTTCACAGTTCTTGAAGCCATCAGCTCAAAATCAAGGTGTCAGCTGGACCATACTCCTTCTGAAGGGGATAGGAGTGGATCTTTTCTAGGCCTTTCTCCTAGTTTCTGGAGGACCAGAAAGGTCATTGTCTTATAGTAGCATGACATCAGTCTTCACATGACATTCTTCCTGTGTATGTCTGTATCCAAATTCCCCCCTTTATATAAAGCTACCAGTCATAGTAGGGCCCCATCCTGTTCTAATTGCATGTGATAACCTTATCACAAGGCAGGTCACATTTTGGGTACTAGAGTTTAGGAATTTAGAGCTCCAACATATGAATTTTAAAGGGGAAACAATTCAACCCATAACAAGAACTGACACTCTCAGATGAAAAGGAACAGAAAGTTGCATTTGGAACTAGAGTGGCGGAGATGGACAGCAGAGTCATCTCTTAATGATAAGTAATGCCTATCTCCTGGTGTTGCTGTGAAGATTAAAGGAGATAGAATATGTTCAACATTTAGCACAACACCCAGATTACATAGAAAGTTAAAGTTTAACTTCAATTTTGGTAGCATACAAATATTTTTCTGGAGAGAACTGTGCATAGTTTTTACCTAGTTCCCCCCAAGAAGCTGAAAATCCCTAAGATTAAGAACAGTTACTATAAGAAGATATTTATAAATTCCTGCATCAGTGAACAGATGCATGACAGCTTAACATTAACCAGTAAACAGCTGTAGTCAGGAGGTAAGCTGGAGAGAACACTGCTTTGGAGAGTTTAATGAACAGAAAATCTGCTCAGATCTCTAATTTAATGAATCTTCTGGCTTCCTGACCCTTAAATTTGTTAAGTTTTTCCATCATAAATAGTTCTCCAACTTCTAACATGTTTTAAGGAGCCGTTGAATGGAATATTGTTTTATCAATGGACTTTTTTTAGAAATTGTTGCTGTCAGCATCTGTTTCCATATTCTTCCTTCCAGTAGGTCTTCATGTACCACATAGAATGAAAGGTTTAAAAAAGCTACTAAAATCCACCAAACAGATCCATTAGCAACAGATTTGAAAAGAAGAAGTGGATGCCTAAAATCTATTTCTCCAGTCTATCCAGAATTTTTTTTTCTTGGATTCTTATCTAATTCTGAATTGGGTCTACAGAAAACACAGATGGACACATACACTCACATACATACATATACATGTACATGCACACACATACCCTTGGTAGAAATTTAATTAAAAAAATACTCAGCTATTACTATAGATGTGTTCTATGGAGTCCTAGAGACATCATGGCCAAGAGAGAGCAATATGGGCCCTCTATACTAACAATCCTCCTATTCTTATACTCCTGCCTCAACTGGAGAAAATCCTCTTATCCATTTTATATGATATTTCTTTTCTCTGTCTCTCTGTCTCTCTATCTCTCTCTCTCTCCCCTTCACCTTCTGTTTTAAAAATGTCCAAAAATCTACTGACATAAATTGTACATGAGATCACAGGGAGCTGTCTCCAAGAACTTGGAAATGAAGTTGACCTCTGAGAGTTAAATTATGAAATCCAAACTGAGGAATGAGATAAGACATAAGCAGATGGTTCTCAGGCCTGAAAAATATTTGACTCAAACAAATCAGTAATCTTAACATTTCTAAAGAGATAATGTCTTTCTATGAAAAGACTGAGAAAAAGGGTGATTAGAAAAAACTGAGAAAAGGGGTGATTATTGATAGAACTAGAAAAATTGAAAGATAGAAAAATTCTCTACCTCCAGTGCTGAACAGAAAGACTTGAGCAAATGAATCTGTTAGATCTCATTTATTGGGCCCCAAATTCTCTCCCTCTCTTGACAGTTCAGTGTCAACCCCACAAGAAGAATTTTTTTCTAGCTAAGGAAGAAAGGAAAGAAGGAATTGATAATCAGATTAAAGTCATCTTTCACTGCCTGCCCCACGCCCCTCCTCCCAATTTTAGCAAACTGACCTGGAAATGCACCTTTGGATAGTCAAGGTTCACTAGCTCTATGAACATGAGATGCAGAAATTAAGTTCTGTGAGATTAATTTGACTTGCTAATGAGCCCAGAATCACAGAATTAATAGGCTGAGCCATATGAAACTTCTGATATTTGACCATTTGTAACTTACAAAAATGTAGGCTGCATCTAGTTCTACATAGTATTATGAAGAATTCAACTTTGAGTTCAGATTGGAGTAGCTCCAAAACTTGGCTCTTTTCTCTATGCAATGCTAGCCTCTCTGAGAAGTGTCTGGAATTTGTTGGTTGTTCATTATTGAGAGGTGTGTATATGAGAAGGGGCAATAGAGGCATCTCCATAAAAGGGGAGGTTCCATATTCCCTGCCTCACATAATGAAGGGTGGAGCTGAATGGCCAATTGAAGATATATAACAATATATAACAAGATATATTGAAGATATATAATGGCCAATTGAAGGTGGGTGGACTCAGGGAATACCTGTGGAGGAGAGAGACACATGGAGAAGGACCCACTTGCTTCTCATCTTTGGACCTGAACCAGAGATATAGGGGACATGGAAGGAGACAGATGGAGGAGAGACAAGTATAGACTCTTGGAAGAGACACGAGGATGAAAGACACATGGGAGGCTGACAATTGCAGGTGTTATATTGATTTGTACTTTTATTTTGCTCATTATATCCCAAATCTGCCTGGCTTCCTCTTACCCTTCCCTATGGTTCGCTACCAGAAGTTTCTTTAGACTCGTGGCAAGCTTTCAGACCTCAGCAGCCCCATTTCAGGCCAACCCTGTTTGTCTGGGCATTTACCCATGAGGGAATGGGTAACTTTGGGTGTTTTATTGGACAACTATTATCCTTTCTTCTCCCCTTCTCTCTCCCTTTCTTCCCTTTCCCTTGTCACACTATAATTTTATTAAACTTTTTTTTTTCACACTAAGTTTGCTTTGGCCTTGTGCACATGAATGGCCAGACCCCTAGAGAGAATGCAAGTTTGGGTGCCCTGGGGTATCCCTTGAGCTGTACATTAACAAAAGGGGAATAAGAAGACTGGAAGTGGTGGAGTAGTTATAAAGACTGATCTGGAAACAATGTGTAAGATGAATTGGAATAGGGGCTTATGGGAAGTAGACCAGGTATGAGAAAGTCCAGTAGATGAGATAGAAGCATGAACAAAAAGAATAGAAAGAATAGGAAGAACTGAAAATGGGAGGATGGGTGGCCAACCAAGAAGTTTAATTCTCCACCTTTGCCAGAGGGACACTAAAAAGATCACTCCTTGCCTTTTAGTCCAACCCAGCCCTGCCCAGGTCTTTTAAACTGCAACCAGTAGACGGACCTGATATCCCTCTCATGACTCAGCTATGAAGCAATGAGAGTGATTCATTCTCTTTGGTCTACATTTGCTCCCTGGGCTGTCTTTTCCAATCCCATAGCCTTGATTGCCAACTGAATGTCTATGACTCGCAAATCTTGATCTCTTGTCCAAACCTCTCTCCTGGCCGCAGACTCCTAATTGACAATGGAATAGCTTCACCTGGCTGTTTCAGAAGCACCTCAAACTTAATATATGGAAAATCAAACTCATATATTTCCCCCACTAATTTGATCTTCCTTGTATTTCTATAATTCATTAATTACTATCACACTAGGGATTCATCTTAGGTGATTTCTTCTCTGCCCTCAATGTCTACTCTGTCCCTCGATCTTGTGCTTTTATCTCCTAAACATATCCCTCTCTCTACTTCCATTGCCAACGTTCAGTTGCATACTAATTTTTACAGTTGTGTCTTTATCTTCTCCTATTCAATTTAAAATACAGTCTTCAAATAAACTGCCACTAATTCTTCCTTCAAAAATCATCAGTAAATCAGTTACTGACTTATTTTCACTTCCTACTTACTGGTCAATATTTTCATTTCATCTCCAATATGCTCTCCCTTGCATTTTCCCATTTCTGTTGCTATTTCTAAACAAAAAAAGGTTGTCAACTCCCCAACCATGCCATACTTGTCATACCCCCATGCCTGTATACAGATTTTCCCTCCACCTAGAATGCCCTTTCCTCCACCTCTGCCACACCTCATACCTTACCTTGTCCACCTGGTTCTCTTAGTCATGCTTAAAAAAGCTTTTCCATCTCCTCCTCAGTCCTTCCCAAACCTCCTTTCTCTTCCCCCAGACAGAATGACTTGTTCCCTCTTCTCTATCCCCAGAATACCTTCTTCTTTGACATGCTCTTTTATGCTCTACCTCATAACACCTTTCTGTCCCCTAAATTGTGGGGGGTCATATCTTGAATGGACAAATGAATTAGGGAGTTTGAGTTTTATCCCTCTTTGGTGATATAATCATAGTTTAAAACTGAACTGAAGTTTTGAAGTTTGAAGGTGAAATGAAGTGATATTTCCAGAAATCTATGAATACAAAATGTTGTGACTCAACCTTAACAAGAACTAATTCAAAAGCAGGCAGAAAATTTCTCTTATTTTTTTAAAGATTTATTTATTTTTGCATACAAGGACTGGGGTGTAGGCCAGAGGTGGTGTAGGGTGGTGAGAAGATTCACCAGAGACAGAGTGGGGAGCAGCTCAGGCATATCTACTGAAGTACACTGCTGAGGGGAGCAGCAGGAGAGGCAGGAGAGGTCTGCTGTGCCATGTGGAAAGCTCCCTGGCCGGGATTGAACTGGTGCTACAGTGGCTTCAGGTAGCTTCATATTGCTGAGACTTAACCCTCTGTGCCACCAGGGAGGCCCTTCTCTTATTTTCTATGAATAAATAAGAAAAACTTTAATAAGTCTTTGGTACTTTACCTTGAAGGAATTTATAATTTATATATATATATATATATATATATATATATATATATATATATATATATATATATATATATATATATATATCTGTATGTGTGTGTGTGTGTATTTAACATTCACAACAACAAAAATTATGATAAAATTGCAAATTATGTGTAGGTTTAAGAATCTTTTATGTAATAGGAAAATAGTAGATTAGCCAGGAGATTACAAGAGCACTATATGCCTTGGAGGATATTTTTTTTGCTTGGTTGGTTGTTATCTTCATGTTTTTTAAATTATGCTCAGATATCATTATGCTGACAACCAAAATTTTTACTTTTGCTCTTTCTTTTGGATTTTGATGCTTTCATAGTGGAGATTTTTTGTCTTTGTTTATATAGAATTTATCATTGATGATTAATCACTCATTTCATTGTTTAGTTGAGCACTAAGCCAATAAGCAAAGACTTTTAAATAATCTATTCATTAATATTATCCAGAACTTTTGTGTCCAGGGAGAGATCATAGTTTTAGAAATGCTCAACCTTTCTTTTTCATAAAATATTGGGCCTAGATCATAAAAACAAAATTTTCTAGAGTCCTTAAAGGTATAATTCAAAATTTTAATTACTATTTTTCAAACTTTTTGAACAATTATCATTTCTTGATTATTGTAGAAGTACATTTCATTTCTCTTTCGCTTGTAGACTCAAAAGATTATTGAACCACTGTTTGGGAACCAGAGTAGAGGAGGATTTTTTGTTCCACACTTCTAAGAAAATATTTGCCCTCTAAGGGATACTGATATGACTGGAACGAAATCTTAGACATTGTTGAACAGTATTTGTCTGTAGATGGGTTAATGGGATAAACACAGGATCCTGCAGTTAGCTGGGTCTACCGTCATCCTCCTGACCCATGAAGTAAGAGCCAGAAAAGCTGTCAAGGAATCTTGTCCTAGCCATCTTTCTCTCTTTCTTTGCCTTTCTAACCACCTGCAAACATTTCGGTCTCATTCGTTTTTTGTTCTAAATGGACAACCTTAAGTTTGTATGACCTAAGGCTATTGATTTATACTTCCACGGATGATAAAGCACTTAAGGGAATCCTTCTCACCAAGACACATTTAGTAAACCTAGCTATCTAGACATCTCTGCATTAGAATTTAAGCACAGAATCCATTAATAATAAATTGGAAAGTGTCTTTGGCCATCATCCATGGATACTTGTCCATATACGTTCTTTGTGGAAATCATGGGAGGAGGAATGACTGAGCAAAGACTAGGTTGAAGCAATTTTGTGTTTTTTTTGACTCCAATACTGTATAAACATCCTTCAACCTCCCACGATCATTTATCACAGCTTTTTTGGTCTTTGTTTTTATTGTTTTCATTGTCATAGTTATAGTCGCTATCGCCATCATCAACCTTTGGATACTGCTAAGACTCGATGGCTAAAATTTCTGGAAAAGGATTAAGAAAATATTGGAAGAGGGCCTCCCTGGTGGAGCAGCAGTTAAGCTCTGCACCGTGGAGCTGTTGGTAGCTGCAACATGAGTTCGACGCCCGGCAGGGGAGAATCCCACATGGCGCGGCAGACCTCTCCTCCCTCGCCCACTGCTCCCCTCAGCAGTGTATTTCTGATCTGCCTGTTCTGCTCCCCACTCTGTCTCTGGTGAACCCTCTCGCCGCCCCACGCCTCTGGCCTGTACCCCAGCTTGTATGTATAAAAATTAAAAAAATAAATCTTAAAAAAAAAAGAAAATACTGGAAGAAACTGGAATCTAAGTTGAGTTTCAGTGCAAGGCTAGCAAGAGGGGAGAGGGATGAATAATAATGTTAAAAAAATATTATAATAATAATGTTCACAATGACAATATTAGCAGCTAGTACTAGATATTTAGTACACTTCAGATCTTGTGGGACAGTCTTATATGTGCAATTTTACTGAATTCTCACAACAACCTCATGAGGTAAATATTGTCATTTCCATTCCACAGATTTGGAAACTAAGGACTAGAAAACTTACTTCATTTTCCCAAGGTTCAAAGTTATATTCTCTTTGGTATTATGTTCATTTGGACATTTGGAAGAAAAGTAATAGAAAACGAAATATAAATCAAGATTTATGTTTTTATCAATAACACTGGTCAACATTTAAGTCATTATTGACTTAAAAAGGCCCTAATCTGTAGTACTTGGTGTGCTGAACATGATTATAACCCTGAAAATTTTTTATTAGCTCTCGTTTTGAAGATATTTCATATAATTCATTTTACATGTTTCACCGTGTAAATTTATCCAGTAGGACTGCAACAACATCCTAAATCAGCCTAGAATGATGGAATATTGCATCACATTGCAAAATACCATCATGCACACATTATCCAGAGTTGATTGCATCATTTTCTGATACAATGCAATACTACTGCCAGGCGGCTGCTGAAGTAAGCTGACATCGCAGTGCGCTATTGGAAAGGTTGAGCATTGAAAATATTTCAGACTTTGTGTGAGAAAGTTGAAGCCACTGTTCCATAGAATTGTTATTATTTCATCCATTTAGGCACAATACAGAACAGTCATGCCTCAAAAGTGCATTAATAGCGTGGACAATTTCTGCTCTTTTTGTGGGAGAGGGACATTTGCCAACCAGAAGAAAAGTATCACTTCTCAAGTGAAGAAGGCTTATCATCTTTACTTGGGGTGCAAGGTTGGTGACCAAGACAAGCCTTGGGCCCCACATATATGCTGTACTACATGTACAACACAGCTTTCAGAGTGGTTAAATGGCAAAAGGCCATCAATGCCTTTTGTAGTCCCCATGGTGTGGAGAGAGCCAAGCAACCACATAAAAGACTGTTACTTCTGCTTGGTTCCTCCTCTTTCCGGTGAAATAACGAAGCAAAAGAAGTTGATAATAGTCTACCCAACATTCCTTCTGCTTGAGACCAGTTCCACATGATGAGGGACTTCCTATTCCAGAACCTTCAGCAGAGTATTTTCTTGATCCATCTGATGAGGACAAGGGTGAGCTGACCTGTTTTTCTCCTGTTTCATCAGCATGCAGTGATCCAGAATTTCACTGTGGTGCATAAACCTCACACAGACTAACACAGGAAGAAATAAATGACCTGTTCATGATTTGGACTTATCCAAGAACAAGGCAGAATTGCTAGGATCAAGACTCCAACAATGGAATCTTCTAGAAGAAGATGTCACAATTACTTTCTATCGAAATCATCACCAGCAGTTGGATCCTTTCTTCAGAAAGGAAAGTACTCTGGTATTCTGTTCTGATATTGAGGAGCTCATGAATGCTTGAGAAATCACTCATGACCCACAAGAATGGAGACTATTTCTATATTCTTCAAAACTGAGTCTTAAGGCTGTGCTTTTACACAATGAAAACCATCTTTCATCTATTCCAGTAGCTCATGCTGTCCACATGAAAGAGACATGATAACTTAAAGCAGCTACTGAATTCCATTGAGTATAACAAGTACAGCTGGCATGTCTGTGGTGATTTGAAGCTAGTTGCCCTTTTAATGGGACTGCAGCAGGGATATACAAAATACATGTGTTTCTTATGTGAGTGGGATAGCCGAGCAAGTGAATTGCACTACTTGCAGAAGGAATGGACTCACAGACAAAATGTCGCAGTTGGAGAGAAGAATATCTAGCACCCACCTCTGGTCAAGGCTCACAAAATCCTGCTACCACCCCTTCACATCAAAATGGTCTGATGAAGAATTTCGTGAAAGCCATGGACCGGACCTTGCCAGCTTTCTGATACCTGCATGAAAAATTTCCTCGACTCAGCGAAGCAAAGATTAAAGAGGGAGTTTTTGTGGGTCTTCAGATTCGAGAGATCTTCAAAGATGACAGGTCAACAACTTGCTGCAGGGTGATGCGAAACAAGCATGGAATGCTTTTTGCCTAGTGTCTACAAACTTTCTTGGGAAGGTTAGGGCAGAAAACTACAAAGAACTAGTAGAAGACATGCTGATGCAGTATCAAAAACTTGGCTGCAATATGTCTCTAAAGATCTACTTACTTCATTCCCATCTTGATTTCTTCCCTGAAAATTGTGGTATGGTTAGTGAACATGGTGAACGTTTTCATCAAGATATCGTATCAATGGAAGAAAGATACCAGGGAAAATGGTCCACTATAATGCTGGCTGACTACTGCTGGGCACTCCCCAGAGATGCTCCTGAACCGCTGTACAAGAGACAAGCAAAAAAATCTAAGAAGTAGTCTATGACTAGATTTTTTACAGGTATTAACCATAGGCCTATTACTATTGGCATGCATTTCGTGATGTAAACATCAATTTATTGGAGATTACAAAAATCTAGAGCCAAAATTAGAATTTGACTGTCATATTCGTGTTGAGCACATACAAATTGATAGGAAATGACTAAATTTATTTCAGTAACATGACTTTTATAAAAATTTGTTGACCAGTGTAACAAAGTAAATTTGAAAAGGGTTTTAAACACAAATAGAATCTGTAATACTTTCTTGGCAAGATATCTCATAAAATGAAATACTTAGATATCTACATTTGTAGATACAGTATTCTTTTATCTAATGTATAGATATTAATTAAATTATAAATTGTAGAATTTCAGTTATACCTCTAGCTCTGCTTCCTATTAAGACCTATGGATTTTCTTTCCATACCAACATTAGCTATCTGAACTTTAAGCATTTCTTAATCAGTAAACACCTCATTACTTTGCTGTACTAAATAAAAAAGTTTGGTAGAAAAATATACTTCTGGACTATTAAGAATATATATCTATCCATTTTAAATTAAATTTTATTGATTTTTCCATTCATTTACTTAACTATGTAATTGGGGAGTATAACTCTACACCTCAACTAGTGCACACATTTCATACACCCTCCACAGAAGCTCTAATGCCAATACACTCTCACATACCCTTCTCATCCTCTTTATATCCCTGCCCATCCAGTCTGGTAACCACTATATTTTTGACAAAGTCTAAGAGCTTTTTTTGTTGTATTTCACCAGTATGTTTTCTTTGGTTTCCATATTCAACAAATGAGAGAAACCACCTAGTAATTTTCATACACTTTCTGCCTTACTTCACTTGGCATAATCACCATTTCTACAGATGCTTTTTTCTTTGTTTTTATAAAAATATTTTTTATTGTTCTTATTACTTATGTCTTTTACATTATTGTGTATTCCCCATAGGTTTCCCACCACCAATTCACCCGTGAACCGTCACCATAGTCCCTTGTGCTCTTTTCTCCCCCAGTTTGAGCCCTTATCCTCCCTTTCCCTTGCTGAATATCTCTCTTATTTGATTCCCTTATATTCCTGCTTTTTTCTTTGAATTAAGCCATCCAGCTTTTCTGAGTTGATCTTTGGAGTCACACATCAATCTACAACAACAACAAAAAGAGTAGTAAAGTATTCCCCTTTTATTATTACACCTTATTAAAATGAGGTTCGTTTATGAATTCAAAAGCAGAAATAGTTGAGCCTCTCTTGGTTGGAAGTTTATTTCTCTGCATTTTTTTTTGATTCAAGATCTGGCAGATAATAAACTGATGAAAATAAAGATTCTTTGTAGGTGGAATATGGCAGAATAGAATTGAAAAGATTATTTTTAAAGAAAATTTCAGTAATGGGTGCCAAGAATATAATCTTTGGTGTTCCTCACAAGCTTTATTCCCTCCAGCGCTAGACATCATATATACTGTGTATTTATATTTGACTGCACTGAATATTGTTAATTGGGTTAAGATTTATTAAATATACCTTTAAAACAGCATATTGAATGACCATGTGGAAGAAATAGCCAGGAATTAGGTATGAAGACATGTTCTAGTGCAGAATTTTCACCAAAGTTCTTTTTTTTATTAGAACAAACATTACTTTTAGCAACCAGAAAAAGGTTAGCATGAGTACACTTCATATTTCACCTTCTCTAACACCACTAGTAGAAATTTTTATTTTAAATTTTACCTGTACACACACACACACACACACACACACACACACACACACCCCTCATGTAAAATAAGGTTAATAAAATAAGAAATTAGAACAAAGGGAGAAAAGGAAAGGAAAGAACCCTGACAATGCTGATTTATGCAATTGAACTTCACAGTTGTTTCAGAGATTTATAGCACATAAGGGGGAAAAGGAAATATGGTCAGTTACAACAGAGCTTCTTGCCTCTTACTTACTTCTTGCCACAGTACAAACAGAACATTATAATTGCTTAAAGGACCTGGTGGAAAATACAGCTCGCTTTATCAATTTGCGGTTCAGTTAAACTAAGGATTGACAGGGTCAATATTGGGCCTCTCGACTGAAAATCTCTTACATAGTCTGCATTACTAGAGAAAAGGGTGGCTCCTCCTTTGGAGGGGAAAGTGCTTTTCCTAGGTCTGAATTCTAAAACACTACATTGACCACATTGATAATAAATGAAGGATAACTTTCTTAGTTTTAGAGTTAATTGAGTGGTCATTGTCTTTTCATTGAATCAGTATCAAAATTGACGATTAATAAAGAGGATATTGTTTAGGCCTTGGTTTTCACCGTTTCTAAGCCTGGACTCATCCTATGTGTCAGAATATGGTATCACCCAGTTTCCAAAGGAATTTCTTAAAGTAAGTGATATAGAGTTTCCCTCCTGCCTTCTAAGAGCAGACACATACGTTCCCCTGGAGACCCTGAAGACCAGCCAGTTCTTCAACTATGGCAATGATGTGTAAGTGTGTTCTGCCATTGCCCAGCCCTTCCAAGCCCTGTGAAAGATTTGGAAGGGCAGGGCACTGCAACTTGATGCCCGCAGGAATGGGAGACTAATTTTCACATAATGTAGACTTTCTCATCATGAACCTATAGACCTGCTTCCAAGTTGTACAAGTTGAAACGGGCAATATTTTGGAAACAAGAATGCAGGTCTAATCAGCTACTAAGATACATAAGCAGAAAATGTGGAAAATGTTTTTCTCCTGGAGGACCATGTGAGGGGTGTGGGAAGGAGCTTTTAAAATGAGGGAAACACCAAATCCCGTTGCCATGCAGAGCTATAAAAAGTAAACAGTATACACACCCCCAAGGGCTTTATTTTAAAGGATCTGGATTGGAATTAGAACAGCATTTACTGTCTCCATCTGCTGCCATGAAAAGTAGGAACTAACCACGCCTGGAAGGTTCATGTCAATAGGTAGTTTGGCTGAAAGTTAGGGAATCCCATTAGAAGTGATAACCTTTATTAGGTAAATGATATTTCCTCTGAGGCAATGCTTTTAACTGATTGGTTTAAAATAAAATGATGTGTTTTTAAAGAGAAGTTTTTAGGTGAATTAGATAGAATATCTACTACTTTTATGAATCACTGTGATTTGACTGTACAAATCACTACATTATATAAAATTGGTTTTCAGAACTTTAATGGGTGAATGAATGTTGTACCCCATACTCCTATAAATATATGGGTTGAAGTCCTTACTCCCAGTACTCAGAATGTGACTTTATTTAGAGGGAGGACCTTCAAAGAGGTGATTAATGTAAGAGGAGGTCAGTAAGGTGGGCCGAGATCCAAGAGGACACAGACACGTGTGCACACAGAGGAAAGACAGGTGAGGACACAGGAAGAAGGCCATACCGAGTAGAAAAGCCTCAGAAGAAACCAGACCTGCTGATAACTTGATCTTGGACTTCTAGTTTTCAGAACTGTGAGGAAATTAATTCCTGTTGTTTAAGCCATCAGTGTTCTCTTATGGCCATCTTAGCAAACTAATACACAGGGTGTGAAATTAAAAAAAAAATGACCTTGCATGTTCTCATTTATAAAAGAATAGTTTCTAGTAAGTCTGTTAGAGGATGAAATTCACAACTTCCTCCTGAAATTGGCTGAAGATCCAGAGCCCGCTAAATGAGAAGGGGTGCCCTGGCTAGCCCAGCGTGTGTACTTATTTCCTGTGCTTTGTCTCCAGGGTAGAATCTGTTAGGTACTCACTCTTTAACTTAACTCCTTGATTCTTCATAAAGAAGAGGAAGGTGAATTCTGCCAATTTGAAGTCAAAAGTCTAGCCTTCAATTAGAATTAGGAATCTAAAAATAATTTATTAAAAGGGCTTTTGGGGGTATGAAATTTCAGGTATGGGGGTACAAAGTATCATCAGTTACAAAACTTAGTATAGGACCATTAGCAACAAGCTGTGAGAGCCTCATCAGTCATTCCTGGTGATTCATTCAACGACATAACTCTCCTGCTGGAAACCTCTTTGTCTTTGACTTCTGAGACAATGTTTTGGTCTTTCTTACCTCCTTACCTGGCTTTCCCTTCTCCAATCTCCTTCAAACCTGTTGTAATAAGTACACATTGAGCAAGCACACTTCTCCACATAATCAAAGCAGAACTTTTATCATGAAAAGAACTTCTAAATTCTTTTTTTTTTTTAAAGATTTATTTTTTATTTATACATACAAGCTGGGGCACAGGCCAGAGGCATGGGGCGGCGAGAGGGCTCACCAGAGACAGAGCGGGGAGCAGAACAGGCAGATCAGAAATACACTGCTGAGAGATGCAGCGGGCGAGGCAGGAGAGGTCTGCCGCACCATGTGGGATTCTCCCCGGCCGGGCGTTGAACTCGCGTCGCCGCTGCCGACAGCTCCACAGCGCAGCGCCCGACCGCTGCGCCACCGGGGAGGCCCCAAGAACTTCTAAATTCTATTTCTAGGGCAATGTTCTCTACCCTGTATGGAGATTGATGGAAATTCTGTTGCTTTCCTGCTCACTTTTGGCACTTTCAGGCGCTGAGAAGGTGCTAGTCCTGCTTGATTTCCTCTGTGTCTCTGCTCAGGTTTTTCACTGTCTGTATGTGACCTGGTTGCTTACACTCTGGGACAATCTTCCTGGCCCTAGGAGTTGAGCAGAAAAAGAGGATGCTATTGGTCTTGATTTTTAAGCTCAAAACCAGGTATTTACCAACTCTGGACTTTTCTATTTTGCTTTGTGCTGCTGGGGCTGGGACTAAACTACATTTCTTAGACGACCTTGCCAGCGGGGTACTTATTAGGTTCTACCAACGGGAGGCCCTTTTGGAGAATGAGAAGGCAAAAGGAGGAAGAAATGAACTTCTTTTTTTCAGTTTGCATCTCCTCGGTGAATCAGCTATGGAGAGGTGACTCAACATCTAGCTTCTTTCTGAATCCCACATTCTCCTCGCTGCATTCTTTGGAGGAACCAGGTCATAGGTAGGCACTAAGATTGTAGTGCTGGCAGATGCAGTGAGGCTTTTTACACTGCGCATCATAAATCATGCACTTTTTGGACTGCCCAAGCATCTGTCAAGTCAAATCTCTTCAAAAGCCACTCCCCAGTTGTGGAGAGATTTCCCCCACATGGGGCATATGTGGGCACTGGGTCCTTAGGACCACCTCCCTTGAGCACCTGGGTCCTTAACCCTTTCTTTTGCTTTTCCAGACCCGGAGGGAGGGTAAAGACTATTTCCTGCAGTTATTAATCGCCTTTTGTTTATTCAACCTTTCCATACTTATAGAAAGTTTCCTGGAAGATTTCTTCTTTGAAATTCCCAGTGTGGTTTCAGTTTACGTTATTGGCCCCAAGTTACACAGGTGACAGGGTCAATCACCAGTCATCAAGGCCAGAGAAGGGTCACTGCAGCCAACCCTGGGACACATACCCACTCCTGTGCCTTTTACTGGAAAGGGGTAGAGCAGGAAGCTGACACTTAGAGACAGATATGGGGCAAGAACTAGATATAGTGAAAAACAGCTTTGCATTTTTTCATAGTAAACTGGGGGAAGGAGAAGGGACAATGGGAACCAAAGTGAGACTAAACAAGGAGTTTTGTCCGAGATGGTCATGAATGTCTGAGTGCCGATGGGAAGGGGTAATACACAGGGGAGAAGAAAGATGAAGAGGTTAAGAAGCCAGAGAATGGAGAGATAATGGTTAGTGCTGAGCTTAAAGGAGAGTTGAAACCCAGGTGAGTCCTGGCCTTGAATGCCAGGATGGGCACATTTGCTGAAGGAGGTTCGAGCAGGCTCAGGTACAGGGACATGTTTTAGGTATGACAGGAGGAACTTGGGCTCAGCTCTACTAGCCTTTATTTTCTCTATTAAAGTAGAAGTAGATTATCTTCAAGGAACAAGGGAAGAATGGGTCTATGGCAGAAATTTAGAGAGGGAAAGATGTGAAAAAGCCTTCTTGCAAAGGAAAGAGAAGGTTGGGCAAAGAAACACAATGCGATGTTCACAGAGCAGGATGTTTGATCTAATAATTTAATGACTTTATCTACATGATGAACATGAAGTGAGCAACAAGGACAGAGTGGAGAAAATTTACAGAGGAAGACATTGTCAAGGAACTGAGAAATATTTATGTGTAATCGCTAAGACAAAGTCTTGTGTATATACTACATACTTTCCACATTCAAGATTTCTTTGCTTAAATTGGGAGCTCATTAAAAGCAGAAGCTATGTCTAAAATATCTTTGTTCACCAAAAAACTCTCAAAAGATCCCTTTCCCATAGGACATTTTGATAGAACACTATTTTAATAAAATACAAAATGGCAATTAAGGATTTCTTTGGATCTGTTTCATTACCTTCAGGGAGAGATATTATTCTCTTTTGTATGTGTGGTAACTGAAGTTCTGTATATGGTAAATATTTGCTGAGGGTGACCTAAAGCTAACTTCAAATACATAGAAACTTAGTAGAATTAAAATTAAACACAGACTTCTGAATTTTTTGTAATACAGAAATATTGCCATTTTTTGGTTTGTTGGTTTGTTTTCTTTCCCCCCGTCCTTCCTGAGTCATGCCACCGTCTTTTTTTTTTTTTAATATATATTTTTACTGTTATTTATGTCTTTTACATTTTGTATTCCTCTGGGTAGCCCACCACCAATTCACCCGTGATCGATCTCCATGGTCCCTTGTGTTCTTTTCTATTCCATTTTGTGTGCTTTTCCTTTTCTCCCTCCACCTCCCCCACCCCGCCCGCGCTGATTGTCTCTCTCCTATTTGGTTTCCTTATAGTCCTGTTATAAGTGAAACCATTCGATACTTTTCTCTTTCTTTCTCACGCCATCATCTTTTGTTCCCTCTCTACACAGCCTTCTCTGAGTTGACGTTGAGGATTAAGTAATCAAATAATTGCCACTTAGAATTTTAAAAGTCACCCATGTAAAGTCATTTATCCCAGTGTCACATCCCATGAGACACTCATGACAAATAGTAGCAGCTCTCACGACCCACCTGCTCCCACCTGTGACCAATCCATTCAGCTCCAAACACTGAGTCTGTACCTCAAGGTGCATTGAAGAGGAGCTTGATGTCGATAGAAAGTTATTTTTAAAAGTGAATTGCAAATGATTTACTTTAAAAAAAAAGAATTTGAGAGGAAACAACTGGTAAGTTTTCAACAGGTGAATGTTTAAACAAACACTGATATATCCATTCAATGGAATATTGCTCAGCAGTAAAAATGAATGCACCCAGAAAAAAATATATGTATCAGTGGGTATACCCTTAGGTCAATATGTATCACTCTAACCCATGCGTCTATAAAATTAAAGTTTGCATGGTTAAAAAAAAAAACCAGACCTGCCTGCAACAAATTGGATAGATCCTAAGGACATCATGCTTAGGGAGAAAACTGCCCTTGGTATGATTCCATTTTTATTACACTAACAAAAATGACAAAGCTACAAGACAGAGAATAGATTAGAGGAAAAGGATGGGTCGGGAAAGTGTGACTCTGGAAAGGGAGAATGAGGTGTTCCCAAATGCTGATGAAAGAGTTCCGTATTTTTTTTTCCCCATCATCATACACAAATGTAGAAATTTTTGTCTTGTGATAGAAATTCTATGATCTACTCTCTTGGCAACTTCCAAAGGCACAATACAATATTACTAACTGAAATCACTATGCTGTACATTATATTCCCAGGACTTAAGAGCTTGTAACTGGAAGTTCATACTTTTTGACCCTCTCTGCACCCATTTCTCCCACTCCCCACCAATCTGTTTTCTGTATCTATGAGTTGGCTTTTTTAAAATTTTGTTGTTTTTTTTAATTCCATGTAGAAGTGAGATCATACAGTGGTTTTCTTTCTCTGTAGGAATTATTTCACTGAGCATAATGCCCTGAGGTCCATCCATGTTACTGCAAATGGTAGGATTTTCTTTTATTTTTATGATTGAATAATGTTCCATCATACATACATACACACACACACACACACACACACACTGCATTTTCTTTATCTATTCATTTGTCATTGGATGCTTAGACTGTTTTTATGTTTTTCTGATTATGTCATTTGCACACCACTCTCAGCTTTAATGACCTTTCCTTGAAGCCCCTTCCTTTGTTCACCTTTCTGAATTCAGTAGTTCTGTTCCATTTTTCTTAGATAAGAAAACCAGGCATTTTCTATAATAACTTTCATACACTTTGTGATTTCTCATATTTTTAAAATGTATTGAATGCCCATATTCTCATGAGACTATCAGCTTAATGAAGGCACAGGTTATGTCTAGTTCCTTCCCTGGATAGGGAACAAGCCTTATGCATGCATGTGCTTAGAGAGCTCTCAGAAGTAGGTAAATCAGGGGCAAGGACCTGTGAGGAGAGATTCCTGAAATTTTGAGGAAGATTGAGGCCATTGTGCTATAGGTAGCTTGGGAGAAGTCCTAAAGAGTGAGGAAGAGTAACAGGGGCTTGGGTAGTGGGAAGATTATTTCAGGACCTTGTCGTTCTACGGTGACTTTGGCTTTTACTCTGTGAGATGGGAAACTTCTGCAGGTTTTTGAGCAGAAAGATATGTCTTGACATATTTTCAAGGTATTTCCATTTTTTGATTCTTGAGCATCTCTTTAAGCAACTTGAAAGAGGAAAAGAGGGATGCTATTTATCTCCTTAAAATCTCACACCTGCTACCTGGGAGACCCTATACTAGGTGTTCTTCTTGTCTCATTTCCTTTGGGTCCATTATTTATCACATATAATAAATTAAGAAGCTTAGGCATAGTGAGGTTAAAAAATAACCCACAGTGATATCATTAGTAGGTTGTCAATTTCTGATGCAAGCCTGGATATGCTCACCTCGACAATCATTCTCTGAACTACCCTGCTCTTCTTCTGGAGCAAATATCTGAATTAAGGAGTAGAGGAGATCAGCTGTAATATAGGAGGTCTTTGGCTTGTGAAAGATTTCATATATTATATAGATCAGATGTTAATATATTTTGCTTATCAGTTCTCTCCTCTGCTTACTCAGACTATCCAACATAGTGCCTGCTCCCCAGCGCTGGGCGGGGCACTTGATCCATACCTGACCTGTCAGTGACTCATTCATTCCTCCAGCTGCAGCACCTAAGTCAAGGATGAAAATATGATCCCAGTCAGGCCAATCAGAGGCTTTCATTTTGGAGTTTTTATTGAGATGAAAGAAGGGGATTTCTATTCTGTGTCTTGGACTTGTAATTATGTATCAGGAAATACCTTAAATCATCTTTCTTTCCACATGGGGAAATTAGTTCACAATGAGACAAAAGTGACTTGGGCTTAGTATTCTTCACTGTCATCTCAGGATGCTCTGCATTGTAACATAGAGTAGGGGAGAAAAGAAGATGAATGTCATTTTTTCATAACTGCACCAGATTTATTAATATTAACTTTCTCAAAATAAAGCCAATGATATGTAGGTGCATAGACTCTCTCCAACAACAATAAGAAAATCAATCTTCTCTGCACTAGGCAGGCCTGATTATGTTCTGCACAGAAGACTTGTTCCACTGTTCCTGCCCCTCCTCTCAAGCTCCACCTATAAATCAATCAAGATCTTCACTTTGCAAAATCAAAGTTATCAGAAATAGAATGGAAGAGATGAGGGAGGCTGAAATTTGTCAGACATTTCTAAAGAATGGAGAGTCCCACATTGGATGGTCAATGCTTCTCCTCTCTGCTCAAAGCCACTAGAGAATCTCCATCACATTTAGAGTTAATCCAATTATTACCAGAGCCCATGAGGTCCTAGCAGATGTAACATCTGGCTTCCTTTTTTCCAACCTTAGTGACTTCTATTTTCCTTCTTGCTCACTCTACTCTAACCAACTGGGTTCCTGGCTATACCCCAAATCATTGCCACACTCCTGCTTGAGAATACTTGCACATTCACTTCCACTTTGGGAAACACTTTTCTCTCAGACACCCACATGACTCTCTTCTTTCTAGTCTTGCTCAGATGTCATCAAAAGCGTGAGACCTTTACTAAATCTTCCTTAAGCAAAATACCCTACATAAACTATCATGCTGTTTTCTTCACTGTACTTATCCTTACTGACGTTTTTATTTGCAAATTGTCACTTTCCACTGAAATGTAAACCATGAGAATAAGGACTCCTTTGCTTTCACCATTGTAGGATCCACTAAACCTTCTGGCACATAGTAGTGATTGTCCAATAATTATTCCTTGATAAATGAAGCATGACACTGTGCTAATAATTGATTTATAATTACTGTTGAATTACTCAGAATATCTTTGAGTGTTTTTTTATATTGACATCACTAGATATCTTTCTGTTCTAAAGTTGGTCATGCATATATCATTAAGTAGAAAAAGAAGCTTTTATATTATATAAAGTTTTATATTTATATCAATATAAATGTTTAAATCATATATTATTGTATGGATCTGTGTGTGTTAGTATAAAAGATGCCTACAAAAATAAATATCAAATTTTTTACATAGTAATTTATTCTGGTGTGGGTGGGGAGAAGAAAGCTATTTCCACTTTATACATTAGGGATGTACATGTAAGTAGTGTTGGATTTTTGTTATTATTGCTGAATTTTTTTTTTATTGCGCTCAGTACAACATTTAGATCTGGTTGGGAGGGGCTCCTACCATAGGTCTCATGCGTTAGAGAGTCTGAAAATTATAAACACACAATGAAAAATTTATTACAGAATGGGATCAGGTGGCCATTGTTGACATGAAGCGGTCATACCCTAAACATCCGCACTGGTGCCTGACATGGCTCGGCTCACAGGACACGCTTCACCACACCTCTGGTCTTCACTCCTGGAAACAAAAGGTGATTTTCCCAAATGTCCTGAAGAACTATGACAACCTTGTACAAGAAACTGCTTTTGGAGTGTGTAAAGAATTAAAGCTATGAAAGAATTTAGGTAAGGAAAAAAACTAACTTTCAAATTTCCTCTCAGATGTCTTAAATGCTATAGATTCTTACAAAATTAAACATCAGTTCCAAGGAAAAATAAAAAAATAAAATAGATCATACACATGTTCCTAAGAGTAAAGACACATAATGGTAAACATAGTGAGATCACTTTGGTGATTAAGTGAAAGGTGGAATGAAGGGAGATAAAAACGTAAACACACTATTGGAATTTATGCTTTAAGTGATGAATTGACTAAATGGAAATAGAGGCACATATTAAAAAATTTTGGGTAATAATTTCAGCAGAACTTGAGAAATTTATGTTGGGGACAAGTAAAAGGGAATAATCAAGGATGACACTATCTTTCTAGGTTGGGATGAATAAGCTGATGATAATACTATCAACTGAGGGATACAGCAAGAGGCATCCGATAGAGCGGGGAAAGCCACAAAGTTATTTTGCCAAGACTGGCTTTAGGTTATGGTGAGGATTTATAAGACTGCAGTCACAGTCTACAGACTTTGATTTTTAGTGTCTCATTTTATCCAACAATTCCAACTTTCAACATGACCCAGACTACAGTAATTGCTGTCTCTCCAAAACTATTCCTGCTTTTCCTTCTGTGTTACATCTGGAGTGATATATTCAGGTTTTACCACTTTGAGTGGAAAATTATGGGAAGGATGATTTTACTGAAATTATTCATATACAAAGTTTGATTATCAAGTAAGAAGTATTGTAGTGAAAAAGCTATCACATACAAACCATTAATTACTACTCCCCTGAAACGACGTTTTAGTTCTTAGCCTTTTTTTTTTAATTCAAAGACTTTATTTCCAATTAAAATTTCAGAAATGGTTAATTTCTTTTATTTATTTATTTATTTATTTATTTATTTTTTAATATATATTTTTATTGTTATTTATGTCTTTTACATTTTGTATTCCCCTTGGGTAGCCCACCAACAATTCACCCGTGATCCTTAGCCTTTTTTTAAAGGATTAATCTCTTATTTTTAGATCTTAAGCATACTATTTTTGGTTTATCAATTTTACACATTTTCTATTAATTTTCTGTAATGCAGGTGAGTTTTTCACTCATTCACTCTCTTGCTCTTCGTTCATCTCCCCTCCTATCATCTTAGAGTAACTTTATCACTATTTTGGGTTAATTAACAGGATGTTTATATTATAATGAGTGTATAAAAAAGCCACAGGACCAATCACTGTCCTGATTACCTAACCTTTGTTGCCCAAATTTAGCTTTTCCTTCGGTCAAATTTATGAATATTTTAAAATTGTTTGGTATTTTTTTATATATCTAGACTTCATTTTTGCCACTATTCCATCATCATTATTAAATTTCCACCAGTGTTATTTTCTAAAATCTCAAACATATTGGATAATCTCTCCATTCCATATTTTTCTGAAGACTCAAGCACCAAGCTGTTGTCCTCTTGTTCCTATGTAGCCAGTGTCTTCTAGGCCTTCTGTGTGTCTTGTCTTGGTTCTCTAGGTTTCACCATCAACATGGAACTAAATTGTATCAATTGGATAGTACTCTTGCACACTATCTTCTGAACATATCATTGAAGACAGGCATTTTGCTAACTGAGGGTAGATGCTTAGTAGCAATATATATCTGAATCAGCCTACTCCATGCCACCCACCTTCTCTGCTGCCCCTCAAGGATTTGCACTCCTACCCCACTTTTACAAAGATAAGTTCCTGATGCATTGAATGCCTCACTGAGAAACACAAAAGTATACAATTACAGATTTTCCTCAATTTATCTCTGTGCTACATCCCTGTAAGCCCATTTAAGTTAAAGATATCATTAAATCAGAAATTAATTGAATACAACTACCTAACAAACATCATAACTTAGATTCACTTACCTTACACATGTTTAAAATACATTAGCCTACAGTTGGGCAAAATCTTCCAACACAAAGCCCATTTTATGATTGTATGGATATCTCTTTGTAATTTATTAAAATCTTTATTAAAAATGAAAATCAGAATGCTTTAATTCAAAATTTGAAATATGGTTTCTAGTGAATGTATATGACTTTTGCACCATCATAAAGTTGAAAACTTATAAGTAGTTTTAATATTATATGTCAGGGACATTCCGTAGTAGGCTAGAATATAGACCTTAGAGAGAGGGAGTTTTTAGAGAGATTTAAAATCACAAAGAATTTATATTTTGACTTTATAAAGAAGTAAAATTTCCATCCAAGTTAGGATAGCATTCTTATATAGGTAACACGTTTATATATAACCTTGTATGTGATGTTCGTAGAAACAGAAATATTAGGAATAGTTCTCTTTGGATGGCAAGACTGTATAATGGAAGAAAAGGAAATGCAGAAGAAGATTGACTGAAATAAAACTGAGCAATAAGGATCAGACCTGCTTTAGGCAAGAATGAGTTAAGGTGGAAGAGAACTGTTGATACAGAAGTTAAAGGAAAGATCATAGGTTAAATTTCATAAGCTATCAAAGTGTTAAATAATAATAAGGGTTGCTCCAGAAAGGAGTAGATAGTGGCTAAAATGGAATAGAACTGAGAATCTTTAACCATTGGATGGGTTGTCCACATAGTCTCTATAATCTTCTGAAAGGTAAATAAGACATGGGGGATGTGTAAAACTGTTTAATGTATCAAAATCTTCCATGTGGAATTAAAGAGGGTCCAAAGGTCATATGGATCAGGGAGTCCATAGGCTACAATTCTAAGGAATATCCCATCATATTTACCAGAAACTAAAACTATTCAAAAAGGGTAGCTCTATGGATCAACCAAGGAGGAATCATATTTTTAACAAAGACTCAATATGCTCTGTTTTATACAAACACATTTCTCCTCTGTTTAGTGCCATCCATGGAGCAGACATTTGATGTAGTTTTGCAAATATTCACTTTCTTGAAAAACTGACCATTCTTTAGCATTTCAACCTTTTAATTTGTTTGCATTCCCAAATGTATCAAGGAATTCTAAGTAAAGGCAAATAAAAAGGTGGGAAAAGCCTGTTGCAAGCAATCTTTTGAGTATAAGAAATTTTATAAATCCCCTAACTGATTTACCGAAGTCTTTCAATTGTTTACCCAGAATGTCTCATCTGCCCCTGGTTTGGCTAATTCACTTCCCGGTTTGATAAAGATTTCTTGGAAGCTAAGACAGCACTGACTGATTAGCCATTTATTCTGAGGAAGTTACTTAAGAATTCATTTTATTTATATTTCCTTATAAACATTTCCACTCCTACCCTTTACCTGAACCATTCACACTTGCACTACCCCTCACCCCAAATAGTTATAGCGAAAGCAAATTTATATTCTGGTTCTTCATGAGTGGTCCTATGTTTGTGCTCAGTGCCCACAATACTATAGATTTTAGGACTGTTTCTTCTCATAACAGGCTGTAAAATATATCCTGCTAGTAAACATCTTCCTTTAATCCTGCATTCATTTCTTCTGACTCCATAGTCCTTTAATAGTTACTTTGCAGACACTGGGATTCTCCTCTATGGGGTCCAGAATCTGATATAACTTGAGTAGGCTGAATTAACTGTTTGAGGCTAAGCAAACATCCAAGGGAGATGATTTGCTACCAGAATTCTTTCAATTCCCCTGACTGCTGCAAATTCATAAAATGCAGACTGATTTTAATATGTAATAGAAACACAAGTATATATACACACATTTTGAAGACCAGTTTTTAACTGTGAAAATTACAAATATAATAATCTGCTATTGTCTCCCCCTCAACATTGTAACTATTTTTCTCCTTGATAAAATAAGAGCTTGAGTTTCTCAGATTCATAAATACAGGTAAATTAGGTACTCTGGAAATATGATGTCTTAGTGGATCCACATTCTGGTTTATCAAAAAAAATGTCTGAACAATGCTGAAAACACGTTTTCATTTGCCTGGTCACTTTTTTCTATGAACAGAACACATCCCTTTGATAAACATATCCTCTTCAGTAAAAACATCAATTAGGCTCCAGTTTTCTTTCACATTTAGTTTCACATTTAGAAATTATATGAATTTCAAAACAGTGTTTCTTAGATGCTTTGGTGCACATTTCATGTTTGCATTTTACCTTCCAGAAATGAGTATGTATTTTATGGTTGATAACACCTTTAAATTAGCTGGCTTTATTTTCATTTTGTAGTTGTGTATTAAATAATGGTGCATCTTTGGCTCAATAAAATCTTAGGTTTTATGAAAATGTGGTCAGTAAAGGAAAGTAAGCTTTATTATCTGCACTTGGATATCTTTTCTATATTGCTGCTCTTCAAAATTTTAGGGAGGGATAGTTAATTTTATATGTCAATCTAATTGGTTTCAAGATGCCCAGATTAAACATTAAGGCTAGGTGTGTCTGTGAGGACACTTCCAAATAAGAGTAATATTTCAACAGGAGGACTCAGTAAATAGAATGCCATCCCCAATGTGGGTGGACATCACCCAAAGTATTGAGGGTTTGACTAGAACAAAAGGCAGAAGAAGGAGGAATTTCCTCCTTTTACTACTTGCCTGCATGCTAGAATTGGGCCATCTTATTACAGGACAGTGTGAGGGGTACCTGGAACCTCTAAACCTGACTGCTCTGAATAGATTCTGCCATCCGTCTAAATAGATCTGCCATAAAGAAAAATATATTCTTAGTGCATAAGACCTTCAATGGAAAAGAACTTTAATACAATCTGTGTGCAGTAGAAAGAAGGGAAAGAACAGATAAAATAGTTACCACATGAAACAGCCAAAGTTACCCATCCCTTCATGGGTAAATGCTCAGCCAAACAGGGTTGGCCCAAAGTGGGACTGCTGAGGCCCAAAAATTTTGCCGCACGTCTAAGGTACCTTCAGGTGGGGAACCATAGGAAAGGGGCAGAAAGGCCCAGGCAAGTCTAGAAGGAAAAGAGCAAAATCAAAACCCAAGTCAAGATAAGCTGTCATTGTCAACCTCCCCATGGGTTTCTTGCCCATGTCTCTGTCGCTTTCAAGTGTCTCTTTCCATATCCCCCAAGTCTCTGGTAAAAATTAAAGGTCAAGAAGTAAGTGTGGCTGCTTCTTCACATGTCTTTCTACTCCATGTGCCTCCTCCAGGTTCTCTTCTTGCTCTCTTTTCAACCTTCTCCCTGTCTTCTCTCCCTTCTCCTCCCTGCTCAGCTCTACCCTGCCTTAGGTGGGGCAGGACACCTGGAACCTCCCCTTTTCATTAGGGATTACCCTATTACAATCTCATCTTCTCCAGCTGCTGGATTAGGACCTATACCTGAAGCTTCCCTGGGTGTTAGGTCTTCAGATTCAAACTGAATTGAGGTTAAACTGTGTCTCCAGTACATGGACAGAAGATGGTGGGGATTTTCAGCCTCCATAATCAAGTGAGCCAATTCTTCACAATAAATCTCATTTTTAATGTATGCATAAACTTCTGTTTGTTTGGAGAATCCTATCTTTGTCTTTCTGGAGAACCCTGACTATTACAAAATAATGCAAACTTGACTCACAAAGTCTTGTATGACTTTATAGCTGTTATGATATCTGCTGCTAGATGAGAGTAAAACTCTTGGTATCTTCTGCCAAACACCAGAGACATATTTCTGTCATTTTTAATTTTTGCATAGAAGAACTAGGGTGTAGGCCAGAAGTATGTGTGTGTGTGTGTGTGGGGGGGGTGTATGTGAAAGGATTCACCAGAGACAGTTCAAGGAACAGAACAGGTGGAGCTGCTGAAACACACCGCTAAGGGAAACAGCAGGAGAGATAGATGTCTGCTGCACCATGTGGGTTAACTCCCTAGCCGAGATTGAATTTAGTGGTGATAGTGCTGAGATTTAACTCCTAGGCCACCAGGGAGGCCTTAGACATATTTATTTCTTGACTGTACATGAAAATCTATATATCGCATAGATATAAAACTTTTATAGTAGGACAAAACAAGTCAAATAACTTATTTTCTAACAAAAATTAAATTGAAATAAACATTCATGAGTAATGTGATACCTGTGGACACAATATTTTGTTAATTTCTCCAACAAGCTTACTGACTTTCTGCCATTGGTATGTCATTTTTTTCTTTATTTTTCTGCATGGTCATAACTGAAAATGAAAATATTTGACATAATTGTTATATTTATTCTCATGAATGTGATTTTTTAATTAGTGATTTTATATATGACAGTTATGTTCTTTTTCTTATTCTCAAGTGAGAAAATTGACAAAGTTATCAATATTATAAATATATAATAAAATTATTAATAAAACAAAGTTTTTTAAACTTGAATGGTACAGTAGATATGCAAGGAATATAGAAATTCTGAAATATGTTCATTGTTGAAGCCATTTTATGAACAAAGTTGTTGAAATAGTTTAAGGATGTTTTTTAGGTAATTTCATAATTTTTTTTAATATAATAGATATTTATTTTTGTTATTCGTATCTTTTACATTATTGTGTGTTCCCCATAAGTTACCCACCACCTGTTCACCTGTGGAGCCATCACCATAGTCCTCCGTGCTCCCCTCTTCCCCCCTCTTGAGCCCTCCCCCTCCCCTCCTTCCCTGCTGAATGTCGCTTTCTTATTTGGCTCCCCTATATTCCTGTTATAAGTGAAACCATTCGATATTTTTTCTCTTTCTTTCTGGCTGATTTCACTGATCATGATCCCCTCTAGGACCATCCATGTTGCTGCGAATTGCATGTGTTTGCCTTTTTTGAATGCTGAATAGTATTCCATTGTGTATATATACCACATCTTCTTGAGCCAGTCATCTATTTTTGGGCATTTGGGTTGTTTCCATACCTTAGCTATTGTAAACAGTGTTGCAATAAACATGTGGGTGCATGTATCCTTTCGGATTAGTGTTTTTGTGTCTTTTGGGTATATTCCCAGTAGTGGTATTGCTGGGTCATATGGAAGTTCCATTTCTAGCAGTTTGAGGAAACGCCATACAGCTTTTCATAGTGGTTGGATCAATTTGCATTCCCACCAGCAGTGTAGGAGAGTTCCTTTTTCTCCACATCCTCGCCAACATTTGTTGTTGCCTGTTTTATAAATGTGCGCCATTCTCACTGGCGCGAGGTGGTATCTCATTGTAGTTTTAATTTGCATTTCCCTGATTATAAGTGATGTTGAACATTTTTTCATGTACCTGTTGGCCATTTGCTTTTCTTCTTTGGAGAAGTGTCTTTTTAGCTCTTCTGCCCATTTTTTGACTGGATTGTTGACTTTGTTTTTGTTCAGTTGTGTGAGCTCTTTGTAGATTTTTGTTATCAGTCCTTTATCGGTTGTATTGTGTGCACAGATCTTCTCCCAATTAGTAGGGTGTCTGTTTGTTTTAATTATTGTCTCTTTTGCTGTACAGAAGCTTTTTAGTTTGATGTAGTCCCAGCTGTTTATCTTTTCTTTTACTTCCTTTGCTATGGGGGAAGTGGTTTTAAAGATTTTGCTGAGATGTATGTCATGTTGAGTTTTGCCTATTTTTTCTTCTATAGACTTTATGGTTTGCGGTCTTATCTCCAGGTCTTTTATCCATTTTGAGTTGGTTTTGTGCATGGTGTGAGGTAGTGGTCTAGCTTCATTTTTTTGCATGTAGCAGTCCAGTTCTCCCAAAACCATTTATTGAACAAACTAATCTTGTTCCATTGCATATTCTTTGCTCCTTTGTTGAAGATTAGTTGTCCATAAATATGTGGTTTTATTTCTGGGTTTTCTATTCAGTTCCATTGGTCCGTGTGTCTGTTTTTGCTCCAGTACCAAGCTGTTTTAATTATTATGGCTTTGTAGTAAAGTTTGAAGTCAGGGAGTGTAATCCCTCCATTCATCTTCTTTTTAGTCAGGAGAGCTTTAGCTATTCGAGGTTTTTTGTGGTTCCATATGAATTCCTTCAATATCC
>PVIJ01015271.1:0-21219 GCA_004024925.1 Scalopus aquaticus
GGCGGCGAGAGGGTCCACCAGAGACAGAGTGGGGAGCAGAACAGGCAGATCAGAAATACACTGCTGAGGGGAGCAGCGGGCAAGGCAGGAGAGGTCTGCCGCACCATGTGGGATTCTCCCCGGCAGGGCGTCGAACTCAGGTCGCCGCTGCCGACAGCTCCACAGCCCAGCGCTTAACCGCTGCGCCACCGGGGAGGCCCCTGTCTCTGTTTCTGTCATCACATTTCCTTCTCTGGCTCCCAGACACGCCTCTTACAACTGGGAAATGAAATTGGATTTCCCAGAGGTGCCCCAGGGGGACAGGAGTCAGCTGAGTCTTCCACCCCTGCCTCACCTCTACCCCATCTCTCCCCTTCCATAAGTTTTCCAGAGAACAACTATATTCTTAGAAAGGGCTCCCCTGCTTTAAACAACCTAGACAGCAGTGCCTCAGAGTCAGGGCTGAGTCGTGGAATCTGAGGTGGTTAGCGTGCCCGACTGCCTGCCTCATGGGGTCAGCCAGTCATGGCAGATCCAGCTCCGCCCTGGCCCAGGCGTGGCCTTGGGCAAACTGCTTCACCCCCCTCCCACCTCCCACTCCTTTCCCCTGCCTCACCCCCTAGCACTGCACCCTGGCTAGAACCCAGTCTCCTGCACCCTCAAAGAGCACACCTGCCCCTCATACCCCCATCCTTCCGCCCATGTCCTGCAGATACCAGGATTAGGATTCTTTGGGGGCAGTGTGTGTAGTGACTCAGAGACCAACCCTGGAACAGAGAACCGGCTTCACCACTTACTTGGAGGCTTGGGGCAGGTTGTTTGAGTGTGTCAGTTCCTCACCTGTAAAAAGGGCTAATGATTCTACCCATGCCTGGGACTGCCCTGAGAGTTAATTTATAAGATGCTTAGAACATCGCCCGGTCCATTGAAAACTGTCAGTAGGATTAATCTACTGTATTACTCCTGTGACAGTTGTCTCCTTGTCAGGTTTCTCTTTTCTAAAGCTCCTAGGCACACAATAAGGGTCGCCATTAATACTGTAACTCAGTTGTGGGAAGGAGGCTCACCCGCCCTCAGCATTGGAGCAGAGATTAAAAGACCCCATTAGACAGTTTTTGCCTTGGAGGATGCCTCTTAGCCCTTGGGCCAACCCCCAAGCCCCGCCCCCAGCCCATATCACATCAGATCTGGACTTTGGTATCAGTTCAGCATGTAGAGAATGTCCCAGGAGACCCTGGAGTCAACTGAAGGCTCTCAGAGTGGGAGACAATTAGATGAGTCTTAGTGATAGCTCTTGGGTATGTCCAGCTACCTCTGCTTCTCTTGTTTCTTGTTAAACCAAATCTGCATTCTTAGAGCTCTTCCCCCTCCGCCCCACCTCCAGCTCTTGCTCCCGGCATCTTGGTCTCCAGCCTCAGGCAAGAGCCTGGCAACCATGACTGGGCGACTCCGGGAACTGGAGTTTCCAGGGACTGGGAGCCCACAGAGAACTCCCCCTTTGGGTCCCTTTTAAGATGTGAAGAATCTCTATTGTCCTGGTGAACTGGCTGCCTGATAGCTGTTCGCAGCTGCCAGGGTGCGTTCAGGAACTTCCTTGTCCCCTTCAAAGCCCAGATGCTCACACAGAGGACTATGTCTGTATTTTGAACCCTGGACTTCCCCGACAAACTTGGCATCTTTTGAATACATCATTTGACTTGTAATTTTCTCTTAAAGTCACATGCAAGGGGAAAAGTGATCACAATTAATTCCATGTTCAAGTTCATAGGTAGGTTATTTGGTATTTTGGCTACAGAGAAGGCAGTTCCTCCTGCCTTTTTTTTTTTAAGATTTATTTATGCATACAAGAACTGGGGTGTAGACCAGAGATGTGGGTGTGTGTGTGAGAGGATTCACTAGAGACAGAGTGGGGAGCAGAACAGGCAGATCGACTGAAATACACTGCTGAGGGGAGCAGCGGGAGAGACAGGAGAGGTCTGCTGAACCATGTGGGAAGCTCCCTGGCAGTGGCTGCCGATAGCTTCATAGTGCTGAGACTTAACCCCTTGCACCACCAGGGAGGCCTCCTCCTGCCTTGTTGAATGGATGATAGTGCTCCTTGCTGGGGATGGACAGAGAAGGAGGTCCACAGGGATCCCTGCCTCTGGGAGGTGACAGCAGGAAACTGGAACAGGACATGAAATTCTTATCAATGTGTGTTAAGAGTCACGAGGGAGATTGCTTGAAAAAGTATGAATGGCTCCTCACAGCCTCTTCACTGCTGGAGAAACAGCCCAGAACACAGGCCCCGTAACTGAAGGTGGGGGCAGGGCTTCAAATCGTCTTCCCCCAGGCAAGGGACCGCCTTTGTAGAGCGCTTACAATGTGCTGACCGCACTTACTCCTTGGCATAGTCCTGGAAGATTGGTACTACTGATGTAGATTTTTAGTGGTGGTACCGATGCCGTGAAATGCCCCATGGTGGGTGCCAGATGATGTAGATTTTGAGAGTCTACGGAGAGTGGGGTACTTGGGTTCACTCTGGGAAAGGTTTCACAGCATTCCCCTTTCAGTAGCACGCTGTGAGTTTCTCCAAGGCACAGTCATTGAATATGTTTGAAGAATAAGTTTATTGAAGGAGACAGAAGAGCAGAGAGCGCTCGCATAGGCACAAGTGGGCAGGAAGAGCTGCCTTGAAAGGGACAGGCCTAGGAGAGGCCTGCATGGTTGCAGGTAGGCAGCCTTGAGGAGAGCTGCCCTGCTGGGAGATAGGGAGTTGGTGGAAAGAAGCACCTGCATAGTCACAAGTGGGCAGGCAGGAGTGAGGCTGCTGCTGCCTCTGCTGCCCCAAGCCAGTGCAGGGGTCACACTTATATAGTTTTCTCTTAGGGAGGGCCTCACACCCTCCAGGAGTGGCTTATAAGATTAGAAATGAGCCAGAGATTGTCTTGACACTCCTTACATACCCTATACCCTCTTGTACCTGTTTGAGGTGATAATGTTAATCCCTTCTACCCCCACCTCCTATGTGGGTTTAATCTTGTGATCCTATCTCCTCCATCACTCCCATCACTCCCATTGTATAAATGGGAAAACAGGTGCAGAAAGGCTAAGCGACCCAGCCAGTCAGTGGCAGAGCTGGGATTTGTAGTAGTTCATGTGGGTGCTGCCATCCCACTCTTCCTGCTCAGCCCTCAGGGCGCATCAAACAGCCATACACAACTGTTGGTGGTTTGGGGCCTTTGGAAATCTTGAGTTAGAGTAGCACAGAGGGTGGGTTACAGGCCTGGGGTGGGGAGGAGAGGGCACCAGGTGGCCTCCTGTGCTATTTTTTTTTTTTAAAGATTAAGTTCATGAGGAAGATCAAGTTCTAAATTTTTTAAAAAATATTTATATATTTATGCATACAAGCTGGGGTACAGGCCAGAGGTGTGGGGCAGCGAGAGGGTTCACCAGAGACAGAGTGGGGAGCAGAACAGGCAGATTGATGGAAACACACTGCTGAGGGGAGCAGCGGGCGAGGCAGGAGAGGTCTGCGGTGCCATGAGGGAATCTCCTCCGCGGCCCGGGGCATCGAACTCGCACCACCGTGCACCGACAGCTCCACAGCTCCACAGCTCTGCAGCTCTGCAGCTCTGCAGTGCAGTGCAGCACCCAACCGCTGCGCCACCAGGGAGGCCCTTCCTGTGCTGTTCTTGTTCCAGATTAGAAATTCAAACACTTGAAAGAAGCCAACTTGTTTTTCTCCTTCTCTCAGAGATAAGTTTTAGCTGGGACTTTAGCCAAGCTCTCAGGGCCCCAAAAAGAGGAAGAACTGTGGGAGTGAAAATGCAAGACCTGGAGGGGGTGGGTCAGGAAAGAAATGGCTGCTGGGGGTTGAGAGCCCACAGAAACACTGCAGAAAACCCCAAGAAGCCACCCCGAGTCCTGACTAGTCCTGCTTCAGTTGGTGCATGAACATGCACCCCTTCCGTAGGCTCAAGTCATGTGAGAGGCTCTAGGCTGTGCCAACAGGGGCCAACCGCAGGGTCTGGTTTTCCGTACTGCCACCTGCAGGATGGAGCAAACTCAATTGGCCTTTGATCTCCAGCTCATGTTGTCCCCTGACTTTTCTCCTCCAGATGGGCTCTACCATGGGGACAATCGGTTTAACACAGTGAGTGAGTCGGGGACAGCTACACTGAAAGCTCGGCCAAGGGTCCGGCCCCTGGTGACGTTCCTTCCACTGGTGAGTACCGTTCTGCTCTGGGGTCTGAGGGTCTATTTGTCAAAAAGGATGCCCCCCGCCACCTGCCCTGGCCCAAGTGGACATTAGTCTCATTCTCCATTAGTCTCATTTATTCCCTTCCTTCCTGATACCAACCTAGGGTAGATACTGAAAAGAGGCATGTGAGTCTCAAGACAGGAAGTCTGGGATTAGGGGTGTGAGTGTGTCAGCTACTCAGGTCAAAATCCAAGCAGAGGGATTTGTATGCAGAGGTAGGGAATTTGTATGCAGAGGTAACATAGCGGTGGGCATTTCCAGCTAAGCAAGATTCATATTCCACAATTATTCACAGTTGCCTGCTCCATGCCAGGCCCTGCAGTAGATGATGAAGATGACTGAGCCAGCATTTCTGCTCTAAGGCAAGACACTAGTGAGTAAACAGGAGCAGAGATAGTCCAACCACAAGGTGTGGTGGGGGTGGAGTCATGGAGGGCTTCCTGGAAGAGGTGACATCAGCACCATCTCTAAGGAAGAGGAGTAGTGATTCTTGGTTAAAGGGCTCTTGGGGCTGATTTGTATGTGGATCTGAAACTACAAGAAATCGAAAACTTCCTTCTGGATCTTATGGTTGGGCTTTTGTTCTTTGACAAGGGAGAGATATTCAAAACAACTCTGTGACTGAGTCTCTTTACCTGGTAAGAGTTTCTGGGTTTTTTGGGACAGTTAGACCATTATTGTCCAATTGAAATATAATGTGAGCCTCATGTAATTTAAAATTTTCTAGTAGCTACACTGAAAATAAAAAGAAATAGGTAAGATTGGTTTTAATAATATATTTTACCTAACCCAATATATTCAAAAGATTATTACACCTGAAACTTATCTAATGTTATAATGCAATGTTATTTTAATAGAAAAAAAAAACGAAAACCGATCATTTCAACATTCAATCAATGTAAAAATACTAGAGATGTTTGACATTCTTTTGTTTTCATACTAAGTCTTCAAAATCTGGTGTGAAACTCAAAGAGCACACACATCATCCAACTTCTGACAAATGACATTTCTAGTGCTCAGTTGCCACTTGTGGCTGGTGGCTACTGTATTGGCACCAAGTCTAGAGTCTAACAGCCAGCCCTGTAAATTCTGGGTTCACGCCTGTCTGTCAAACCTAGCTCTGGTTGGGATGATACTGTCACTGGGGTCACCACATACTCTTTCTTCCCTGAGGATTTGTCTGGCCCAGACTAATGAGGTACCTGTCCGGTCGGTCTGAGTTCTTTTTTTTTTTTTTAAAGACTTATTTATTTATGCATATAAGAGCTGGGGTGTAGGACAGAGGTGTGGGGAGAGGGGGGGTGAAAGGATTCGTCAGAGACAGAGTGGGGCGCAGAACAGGTGGATTTTTACTGAAATACATTGCTGAGGGGAGCAGCACTGAGACAGGAGAGGTCTGCTGCATCATGTGGGACGCTTCCTGGCTGGGGATTGAACTCGTGCTGCAGTGGCTGCCGACAGCTTCATAGTGCTGAGACTTAACTTCCTGTGCCACCAGGGAGGCCCCTGTCCTGTCTAAATTCTCAGGGACATGTTAGATGTCATCTCACCCATGTCTTGGTCCCTGACACCTGCAAATTCTGTTCAGCACAGCCTGGCACAACCACCTCCCTCTGTCCATCATCAAATGCTTTTGGTTTGTCCAACCTCACCAACCAGATCGGAGATTTTAGATGGGGGTGCTGAGTTCTCCAATAGTGCAACTCCAAGGCCTTGGTGTGGAGGGCTGGACACATGGACCACTAGGAATACAACTTTAATTAATTTCTTTCTGCTTATAAAAGTAATTCATGGACATTCTAGACAATATAGAAAGTACAACACCAAAGGCAAGTAGCTATAAAGACCTTAATTTTCTAGAGATGCATAAAACCAAGATAAACTCATCTTGGTTTAATTTTAATTAAATTTTAAATTTAATTTTCTCTTGCTGAATGTGAATTAGATTCTCTCCCCTAACCTGCCTTCAACACACCTACTCAGAATTACAGTGGTGTGGGCCCAGGGCTGGCACATTTATACCTTGTTGATAAAATACTGAAATTAGCAGTTGTTGCCTGAGTGTCCCCAGCTGCCCTGCCCAAATCTGAGTCAGCATCTAAAGGGTACAGATTCCTTTGTTGTGATTGGTTGGCGCTGAGTTTCCAGCCATTCTGCCCTCCTCCATTCTGGTTTCCTTCAGATGGAAGCTTACCAGGATCTACCCGGGTCTAAGCAGAACCCTGGCAGCTCAACCCCAAACCAGAAGGGAACAGGCCTGGAGTGGGCTTGGCTAACTGGTCAGGCAGGCCTGGAGCTCAAGACTGTTTTGGGGGAACACTCCTTGCAAGCAAGTCTGGGAGCCAGTGCCAGGAGATGGAGGCGTCACAATCACGTGCTCCCTCTCTGGTGAGAGCATGGGCATGGCAATTAAAATGGTGAGCCAACAACTGGAAGGGGGCTCGCGGGGCCCACCCAGCCCCATTTCACAGAGGCAGAAAGTGCCTCTGTATAGGGGCAGTTCACTCTGTGCCTCTAGCACTGGGCAAAGGCAGGCAGAGTGACTTTTGCAGTCCCAGCCAGTGGTGGGGCCAAGTGGTCATGTCCAACACCAACTGAGCGCTCACTGTGTGTCAGGTGCCTTCCAAGGGCTTGTATGTGTTAATAGAGTCCAGAGAATCGCCCTATGCGGAAGGTGCTGTTGTTAATTCTCATTTTATAATGAAGAAATTGAAGCACAGAAGAGGGTGTAACTTGCTTAAGGTCACACAGCTTGTAAGTGTCCTAGGAGCCAGCTTCTAGTCCAGGGTCCAAGTTCTGTAAGGTCCCTTCCACCCATTTCCTAAAAGCTTTTGTCTTCCCTTCCTGGACCAGCCTGAAGAACCACCTCCATCTCTCTGAGCCTCTGCCCAAGCAGGCAGGGCCTTCTGGGTATCAGGTCTTGTGGCTCTTTAGGGTTCTAGACCCTTTTGAGACGATGACGAGGTTATGAGCTACACACACAATTTTGCTCACAATTTCAGCAGAGGGCTCTTGGGTCTCTGGAAGGCCACTTATGAGACACCTAAAGGAACCCTTGCGCTGAAGGGCCCCCAGAAAAGCCAGGTTCCTCCTGGAGTCCTGCTTCTACTTCCAGAAAGGGCAGAGTTCCAGCCCTCTCACTTCCTGCTCCGAGAACTCTGAGGAACTGGACCAGAATCATCAAGCTTCAGAACTGGGTAGGACCTTGGCACTCCTCAGAATGAGAACAGGGACCCAGGGACAGGAGAGTCCAGCCCAGGTCACACAGCTCAATAGTGGCAGGGCAGCACCCGAGCCTGGGCCTCCTCCTCCCAATCCAGTCCTGTCCACACCACCGTGGGCCTGGGCCAAGTGGGGGAAGGATCCTTTCTTGCCACTTCCTTCTACCTCCCAGGAGAAGCTTGGCCTAGAGCTCAAGTCAAATCTTGTCCTTAGTTTTCAAGAACTTGGTGATAGAACAACTGGTATGGGAAGGTTATATTTCTTTTTGGGGCTCCCCCATGTTCTCCCTGGTTCAAATTAAATCATCCCCACGGTAATGCATGTGAGGAATTAAAAATTAAATGCCAATGTAGCAAATATGGGGAAACTGGCTGGACAGGTCTCTAGGGGTGCCCCTGGCAGTGAGAGCTCCCTTGGTCACCCCACCCTCTGAGTCAGATGGGCCTGGCCGTGCCTGGGGAGGTGTCAGCCTGGACTGGGACAAGGATCCCCGCCTGCTCTGGACCACCCTCAAGTCCTCTGCTGCCTAGAAGCTCAGAGAAGCAGCCCAAGTCAGCTGGATTTCTCCGAACCGAGGCCCAGCTCCCTCTGGGGTTGGGATTGGAGCTCCTGAGGCTGAGCCGGCACGGGGGGCAGAGCTGACTTCTGACTGACTCACGTGGCTGACATTAGCTAGAAGGGTTGTAGGGTGAGGAGTTCTGTGTGCGCCTGTGCCAGTGGGCGTCAGGCCTGCAGCCCGCGCAGATGGACTCCCTGCTCCCACTGTGGCGCCCCTCCTCCACTCTCGCTCCTGCCCTCACAGTGAGGGCCTCAGCCAAACTTCCAGACCTCTGCCCACACCCACAACAGCTGCCTCCTGGCCACCCCGTGGTGTCAGGGGTGTGTTTCCCCCAGCTCAGGCTGCCCTAAGAGCTGACACAGGAAGAAGCCCCAGAAGTGGTATCAGGGTCATTTAAATGGAGAATTCTGGGGGTTTGATGCCTGGACCATAGGCAAGAAAAGGTGTCCTCTTGAGCCCATGGATTTCTTGCTATATGGAGCCCAGGTCTTACACCCCAGAAGCCTGGAAGGAAGAGCAGTTCTGGGGTGGCAGGCAGGGCCAGAGGAAGATGACATCTCTGGTGGGCTTCTTCTCTGCCCACAGGAGCGGGTATGTGCTGCGGAGAGGGTGAAGGCCAGAGTGGGAGAAGCACTCAAGCTCTCATTAAATGCTCTGGGCTCCCAACTTCAGAGTTGCTGGGAGAACGTCAGTCTGTGGGGACTCCCCACACTGCACCTCAAAGCCAGGGAGACAGTTGTCTGAACTTTATCCATCAGGGCCCATGGAGTGGCTAGAGGGGTTTCCTGTCACTCTGGGGTCCCATCTCCCTGCTCTGCCAGCATACATGGTGCCCCCAACTATGCCTGGCTCTGGCTCTGGCTTGGGGCCATCTCCCTCATCTCCTGCAGCTCCACAGCCCACCCTGAGGTGCCTCTGCTGGCCTCCAGGAGGTATCAATGAAGAGGTTTGCATTCCATGATGTGTAGCTAAGACGCATTGCTGGCCCACGTCCAAGGTCAACCATGGGTTGCCCATTGGCCCAGCCCCTGGTGTCCCACCCTTGAGGTTTGGCCAGGCTTTAAGGAATCCCAGGCATGAGGATGTGTGTGTCCCAGGCATGAGGAGGCCAGGGGGACAGGGTGGAGCCATCAATGGAGTAAGCTCCTGCCCTTCTGAGCTCCTGGGACAGCGGGGGCGGGGGGGTGGCTAGCAGCCAATTCTGACCCCCTAAAACTTTGAGGAGGAGACTAAGCCTTTCTCCAATGGTGAGTGCTATCCTCCCTTCCTTCTTGCTTCCTTTCCTTCCCCCTTCTTTTCAACTCGGAAATGTTTGTAGTCAAAAGGGCGGCAGGATTCCCGGTGACCTGTCCTTGACCATGGGGAACCACTCACTCTCTTCGATCCAAGTGGCAGACACCCCAAGGGCTATGCCTGGAGCATAGATAGGGTCACTACTATGTCACTGCAAGTCACTGAGCTGGGTTGGGACCTGAGGGAGGCACCCAGGGGATGTGCCCTTTCTTGCATGCTCTCAGGATCTCTGGGTACGCAGCAGCCTCTGTTGTCACAACGAACCACAGCAGGTGGGATCACCCCCATTTTATAGATAGAACAATGAGCCTCAGAAGGCAAGCGAGGGACACTGTTTGTCAGGCACAGTCTTTTTTTAAAAAAAAAAAGATTTATTTATTTATGCATGCATACAAGAGCTGGGGTGTAAACCAGAGATTTGGGGTGGGGGGGTGAGAGGACTTACCAGAGAGAGAGTGGGGAGCAGAACAGGCGGAACTACTGAACTTCACTGCTGAGGGGAGCAGTGGGCGAGACAGGAGAGTCTGCTGTGCCATGTGGGAAGCTCCCTGGCCTGGGATCGAACTTGTGCTGCAGTGGCTCTGGATAGCTTCATAGTGCTGAGACTTAACCCCTGCGCCACCAGGGAGGTCCACACGGTCTTTGATCACTCATGGAAATCGAGTTGAGTGCAGATCTGGTCTGCTTGACTCCACAGCTCATGTTCTTTCCATCTGGTCACAATAACATATTTTTTAATTCCTATTGTATGGGGTGGTTTGTTGTTGTTTTTTAATGAGGGAAACAGACATTCATTGTTAAGAACTGAAAAAAAGAGACAAGTGTAAGGAAGAAAATAAATACAAATATTCTTGGAATAGAACCCCCTACCTGTCCTCCTGACTAATCCTTAATGGGTAACTTTGCAAGATACTAGACTGTGATGATTTTATTTATTTTTATTTTTAAAAAAGATTTATTTATTTATGCATACAAGCTGGGGTGTAGGCAGAAGTGGGAGGTGAGAGGATTCACCAGAGACAGAGTGGGGGCAGAACAGGCAGATTGACTGAAGTACACTGCTGAGGGGAGCAGTGGGTGAGGCAGGAGAGCTCTGCTGCGCCATGTGGGAAGCTCCCTGGCCGGGGATGGAACTTGTGCTGCCGTGGCTGGTGATAGCTTCATAGTGCTGAGACTTAACCTCTTGGGAGCCCCCTAGGCTGTGATGGTTTTTAAAGGACTGCTTGGCTGAGCCAGGGAGCTGGCTTGTGCCCCTCTGTGTGTAGACCAGTGATCTAGCTTCCGGGCCTGGTCTGGGTGTGGGGACGAGGAAGCACTGAGGCCCAGTTTCATGTGCCCTGCCTGGCAGGGCCAGAGCTGGACTCTGCCCCAGGCATTGAGCAAGTACTGCTCCACCGCAGCAGTGGGGAGTGGCTGTGGCCAGAGCAGCTGCTCCGGCTGGCCCCCTGAGGCTCGCTCCCATGCTCACTCTGACGCTCATTTCCATGTTCTCTGTGTTTCATTGCCCACAGATTGGCCCACCCTCTCTTGATGTGGGCCTGCCACCCTCGAAAGGTCACACACCCCACTCATCTGAGTGAGGCACGCGCGAAACCCTTGTAGGTAGCACCCTATAAGGGGCACCGGGGTCTGTCATTTTCCCAAGGCACGCATGCCAAGGGTAGGGTGGTGTTGAGGGTGGGGCACAGCCAGCGCCCCAAATCCTGCAGCAGTAGGAGTCCCATGTCTGAGGTCAGCAGTGACCTCAAGCCTGGTCCTGCCCACTTGGCCTCACCCTGTGGTCCTGGGTCTGCAGCTTCTGGAACTCCTCCCTCCAGCTCTTTACCCACTTGCCCCTCCCCCTCCCTGGAAGCAGAGAGCGCTCCAGAGACAATGGTACGCGTCTGTCTTAACTTCCTGTCATCCAGGCCACCACCCACATGGCACAGGTGAACTGACACCTTGTGGGCCAGGACTCACAGAACCCCGAGGATGAAGCCATGCTTGGAAAGAGTTTACAGGAGAGGCAGGAGGCCCAGAGAGAGAAGTGACTTTGCTCTGATCGTTGCTGGTGGACAGGCCCCAGAACCCAGTCCTCCTCCCTCTCTGTTCTGTATTCTTTGTACCTCTAATTTCATTCGTCCAAGAATTTATTCACTCAACAAACATTTATTGTAGGCCCAGTCTGTGCCAGCCACATACAAAAAATCAGCCAGCATCGACTCACAAGTAGGCTGGGCTTGGGCGGGGGCTGCAGAAGTAACAGTCATCTGTGACAGGCTGGATTTGTGCTGGAGGAAAAGTATGAGAGTGAATACTGGGGTGGCAGCCTCTGAGGTTCCATTATGGGGCCAGCTACGTACTAGTCGTGTGACCTTAGGCAGGCAATGGACTCAGCCTATTTGTGTCTCCATTTCCTCATCTATAAAATGAAAATAATAGCCTGCTTTGTAGGGTTACTGTTGAGGCTCACTGTGTTGCTACATTTGAAGCACTCAGAACAGTGCCTCGCACATAGTAGGCATTTAATAAATGACAGCTGTAATATGGCACACAGGGTAAGGAACACATGAGAATTAAAATTAACTTGGGCTGGAACTGCCAAGGAGAGCGTTGTGGAGGAGGGGCATTTAATCTGGGGTTTAAATGATAATTAGGAGTTCACCAAGCAAAGAAGAGCATCCAAGGCAGATTAAGGGCATGAGCAAGTGTGTGGAGGCTTGAGAGTGAATCCCAAGCAGTTGCATAATTCTCAACAGGTAGGGGGAGGAGGCTGTGGCCAGATAATCTAGGGGTTTTTCAAGCTACTCACCCACTCCCAGTCCTCCAAGGAGTCCCTCCATGGAGTGGGGTCTCTGCCGTTCTGAGGATCCCTTTTACAAGGGGATCACTTGCTCATGAGTGAGTCAGGTTCCCAGGTACACTGGGGTGGGGAAAAGACAAGAAAACAAGTTAGAGCCAGGGTTTTGTGATGTGGGTGGGAGGAGGTGGCTCTTCTGGAGCAGCAGCGGGGACAGCTTCCAAAAGGTCTGGAATCGCGCCTGAAGGCTTTTGAACTTCATCTTCTGGACCAATGGAATGCGATCTCTGAGATACATTTTAGAAACAACATCTTGGTGTCAGGCTTGGAGAGTGGAGTGAGGCAGAGGCCAGAGAAGTTTATGGAGACAGGCAGGAGTCTGCCTGGGTAGGCGACAGGAAGGACTGAAGAGGGCTGAGCTGGAGGGGTGGGAGGGAGGGAGGGACTTGGGAAGAGACTGGCAGATCTGAGTGACAAGGTGGGTGGGTGCCTATGTAACTAGCTACCCTGAGGACAGTCATCTATAGCCAGCTTTGAGATCTTGAGCAAGTCACTGAAACTTTGTACCTCGGTTTCCTCATCTGTGAAATGGAAGAAGTAATAACAGCACTGAGCTCATTGGGTTGTTGTGAAAACTAGATAAGAGTTGAAAAATGTGGGGCCTCCCTTGTGGTGTAAGGGGTTAAGCCTCAGCACTGTGAAGCTATCCAGAGCCACTGGGGCATGAGTTCCATCCCTGGTCAGGGAGATTCCCACATGGCACAGCAGACCTCTCCTGTCTCGCCTGGTGCTCCCCTCAGCAATGTATTTCAGTCAATCCGCCTGTTTTGCTTCTCTGTCTCTGGTGAATCCTCTCACCACCCCACGCCTCTGGCCCACACCCCAGCTCTTGTATGCATAAATAAATAATTCTTTAAAAAAAAAAGTTGAAAAACGCTGGAAGAATACCGGCGCAGAGCCAGTGCCAGGCAGGTGGCGGCTGGGAGGACCGGGCTAGGAGAGGCGTGGAGGCGCTGCTGCTGGCTGGATAAACTCCGAGTCTTCCTCCACACCTTCTCTTTGATGTCCACGTCTTTTGTTTCTTTAACTTTTTTTTAATTGAAAGATACACATATCATAAAACTTACCATTTTAAAATATACAATTCGGTGGCATTAAATAACCTCTTATTAACCACTCTAATGCAAGAGGTGCTGCACAAACAGCACAAGGAACTCCCCAGAGCTCTCACCCAGATCTCTCAGTCTGTACATTGGCTTTATTTGCTCCTGGTGACATATTCATGTTGTTTCTTCGCCGCTGATGAGTAAGCTGAGACGTTGTGTCCCTGTGCTCCTGCTTTCCTCAGGGTGCAGTACCGCCAAACAGAGACCTCTGTGCAGTTATCAGAGATTGGCGATTGACTCTATACTATTATCTAAAGCACCATTTATATTCAGTTATTGCCAATTATCCCATCAGTATCTTCCCTGGCACCCCACTCCCGCCTCAAGACCCAGGTCAGGATTTTGTGTTGCTTTTAGAGGTCACCCCACACCCTCTTCCTAATGAGGCTTTTCTTCAGTTCTCTGGGGCTAGGAGAGTCAGGTCAGCAAACTCAGTGCTGTGGAGATGGATGTTGTCTACACAGTGTGCATTTGCACACTGATAGACGTCACCATCCACTTGATGCCAGCTGCTGGGTCCCCCCGAAGAGCAAGGAGAGCGCCTCACCTTCCAGGTCTGTTTTTCTAGAACTAAGATTAAAATGTGTTTGCCTTCCCTGAATGGACACCAGTGGGAGGGCCAGCGAAGTGGTGGAGCCCTTGTGGACATGAGTGGGAAGGAGTGGAGCCAGCTGGGACGGGGACTATGTTCAATTCGGTCCAGGCGCTGAGGGATAAGGAGCAACTTTGAGATCTGCCCCGTGGTAGCCAGCAGAGTGCCACAGGGCCCCTGGTGAAGCAGTGGGTGGGTGTCCTGGGACCCCTGGGTGTAGTGGGGGAGACAGATTTCCATTATGTGCTCATGGGTGTCTGATGCATTTCCAGAACTATAAGATTAAAGGGCAGGTGGGTAGTGTTCCCACTGGCCCATAAAGTCTGCCCATCTTCCTCTCCCAAACTTAATTATATGGAAGCAATCAGGGCGAGCGGGGTGTTTCTAGGATTCCAGGCAGCTGAGCTTTGATCATTCACGACTTGTTCACCTTTGTGAGTGAGAGGATTGGAAGAGCTAATCCTTCAATTAATACTGATTTCCTGGCTTAGGAATATTACCTTATTTGATCCTCCTTATGGCCCTGCAGTGTAGGAAATATTCCCTGTTTTATCAGTGAAGAAAATGGGTCCTGATGGTGTGTAGTTAAGGTAAGCCAGGAGACCTAGGTTTGTACCTGGCCTGGTAAGGTCCAGTGCTGGTGTGCAGTAGGTACAGCAGTGACCATTTGGTATCACCATCACCACCCCTGGCAAAATTCAGAGTGGAATTCAAGACTTGATGCTTGGTCCCCAAGTCTTCTCTGTTCCACTTATATTCAAAGGAGTAATCAGAGGTCCCAACCTTGGCTTCTGAAGGCCTGGTCTCTATCTCACCAAAATCAGAGTATACATACTGGATGGAGGATATTAGACAATCAATGGTATGAGTGTGTGTGCATATGTGTGCACACTGCAACTCAGAATGTCTTAGAACAGGGCCTCCCTGGTGGCACAGCAGTTGAGTGCTGCGCTGTGGAGCTGTAGGCAGCGCGCGATACGAGTTCAATGCCCAGCCGGGGAGAATCCCACATGGTGCGGCAGACCTCTCCTGCCTCACCCGCTGCTCCCCTCAGCAGTGTATTTCTGATCTGCCTGTTCTGCTCCCCACTCTGTCTCTGGTGAACCCTCTCGCCGCCCCACGCCTCTGGCCTGTACCCCAGCTTGTATGTATAAATAAATAAATCTTAAAAAAAAAAAAAGAATGTCTTAGAACACACACCTGTCCCTACCTCTGGTTCAGAATCACAGGGTCAGGAGATGTTAAGAATAGGTGATATTGGCCGTGTCAATCAAGTAGAGGCAGAAAAAAAGACTAAGAAGCAAAAAAAAAAGGATCAAGGTCATTACAGCTTCAGAATTCTTTTTTAAAGATTTATCTTATTTATTTATGCATACAAGAGTTGGTGTGTAAGCCAGAGGTGCAGGGTGGGGGGGTGGGGAGAGGACTCACCAGAGACAGAGTGGGGAGCAGGACAGGCAGATCAACCAAAGTACACTGTGGAGGGGAGCAGCGGGCAAGGCAGGAGAGGTCTGCTGTGCCATGTGGGAATCTCCCTGGGCAGGAGTTGAACTCATGCCCGCAGTGGCTGACAATAACTTGATAGCGCTGAAACTTAACCCCTGCATCACCAGGGAGGCCCAGGTTCAGAATTCTTTAAAAGCAAGATGATGAGTTATTTTTTCCAGCAAATGACAGGAGTCATTCTAAGCTGACCCTTGGTGACCCAGGGTCTGTGGCTATCACAGAAACAACTATCTTAAATCATGTCTTGTATAACAAACTATTAAGCCCAGAGGTTAGCACCCTCATTCCATCAGTAACAACTTGGCTTACTGTGTGGCCCATTTGGGGGGATTCTTGTAAGCTCTGGTCCCTGGGCTCCCAGCAGTAACCAGACCTCAGTGAAGGAACTAGAGGGGAAGCTAGAGAGCAAACAAGCATGGCCCTTTGTGGGGCTTGGCTGCGGGTTGTCCTGAGCAGAGCAGGACAGTGTGGCCTGGGTACATGTGGGGTGACCTCCTGGTAATGACAACAGCTGACATTTACTGGCTTTTACTGCATGCATCATTTAATCTTCCCAACCTCCTAGAATAAGTAGATTCCATTTTTATCACCATTTCACAGACAGGGAAACAGACTTTGAGAGCTTAAGGAAGTCACCCAGTCACACAGCTGGTAAGTGGCAGCGATGGAATTCAAATCCAGACAGAGTGATCCCAAGGCCAATGCTCTGAGCCCCTTCTCTCATACCACCCTCCAGAAGGACTCTGATAATCCTTGGAGAGGTTTTAGAGCCGAAGACCTGGGGAAACTAGGGTTTGGTAGCACTGGCCGTGAACTTCAGACAACTAACCAGATGTGTCTGAGCCTCACTGTCCTTAGCAAGCAAATGGGTGGGTGTAGCATCTTCATAAAGTGCTGTGACCAAGATAAGAGCGTTTAGAGCACAGAACAAGGGGCCTCCCTGGTGGCGCAACAGGTTAAGTTGTTAAGTCGCAGCACTATGAAGCTATCCAGAGCCACTACAGCACAAGTTCTATCCCCGCCAGGGAGCTTCCCACATGGCACAGCAGACCTCTCCTGCATCTCCCACTGCTCCCTCAGCAGTGTACTTTAGTAGAACCACCTGTTCTGCTTCCCACTGCCTCTGGTGAATCTTTTCACCCCACACACTTCTGGCCTACACCCCAGCTTGTATGCATAAGCAAATAAATCTTTAAAAAAAATAGAGCACAGAACAAGGGGTGTTATTGCTAGAAATGGACAGGGGGAAGACGCACGTAACCTGAGCAATGCCCAGCCTAGGCTGGAAGCTAGACTGTGGGATGGGTGTTAATAGCTAAGTGGGAAATAAAAACTGGCTGGGAAGTCCGAGGCCAGTTGACTGAGGCCCTGGGAAGGGACCAGAAAATGTTCCTGGAAGGCCTCCCTTGTGGCGCAACGGGTTAAGCACAACACTCTGAAGCTATCCAGAGCCAGTGCAGCACGAGTTCAATACCCAGCCAAGGAGATTGCCACATGGCACAGCAGACCTCTCCTGTCTCGCCCACTGCTCCCCTCAGCAGTCTATTTCAGTCTTTCTGCCTGTTCTGCTCCCCACTCTGTCTCTGGTGAATCCTCTCACCACCCCCACCTCTGGTCTACACCCCAGCTTGTATGCATAAATAAATAAATCTTTAAAAAAAAAAAAAGAAAATGCTCCTGAAAAGAACAGGTGTGTGGGCTTCATTAACATATGGAAATGCATTTCTGAAAAGAAATAAAGAATGCAAAAGAGTATGCACAAGATCACAGCTGTGTAAACATTGTCTGTTAAGCCCAGCGATCACAGGGGTGTCTGCAGTGTTGTAAGTATTCTAGTCCACTACTTTTTATTTATTTTTCTCCAAATGCCTAAAGAAAACTGAGTGAGCAGGAGGCTGGGCCAAAGGTTTGACTTTTAACTAGTGGAAGTCCACGGAGAATGGAGAGTTGGGTGTAGGCCAGAGGTGCAGGGAGGTGAGAGGATTCACCAGAGACAGAGTGGGGAGCAGAATAGGCGGATCTACTGAAATACACTGCTGAGGGGAGCAGCAGGCGAGACAGGAGAGGTCTGCTGTGCCCTGTGGGTCAGCTCCCTGGCCGGGATCAAAATCATGTCGCAGTGGCTGCTGATAGCTTCATAGGCTGAGACAAACCCTGCACCATCAGGGAGGCCCCGTGTTTTGCTCTTTTTACAGAGATTTAACTCAGAGAAAACTGATTCTCCTTATTTTTGCATTCTGTATTGGTTGATTTGCCTACTCACTAGTATTTAGAACACCCAGATCAGTACTTGGCAGAGGGCTGGAGAAGAAGGCCCCCAACGCACCCATCCCAGCTGTGGACAAGGCGGCCCTCTGCCTTCAGCTGTGTCTGATAAATGGGTCCTTCCAGTGCCACGTGTTTCCCATCTCTTGGCTTTAGTTGATGATCTCACTGTTGAAAACGGCCCCAAGTGTACATCTAAGTGCCATTTAATGATCTGCTCCAGAAGGCTGTGATGTGCCTTCTGGAGAAAATAGGCCTTAGATCAGCCTCCTTCAGGCGTGAGTGATAGCTGCCGGGGGAGTTCAATGTTAACGAGTCAACAATAAGTATGAAATAGGGTGTCTTTAAACAGAACACACGGAAGACAAAGTTATGTATAGATTGGTTGATGCAAATGCTGTGACCCAGGTCCACAGGAACCTCATCCTGAAATTCCCTGGGGGCTCCGATTATTTGCTCATTCAGTATTACAGCAACTTTACAGACCATAACTATTTCAAATAACAACACTCTGCTCTGCCATAAAATTCACCCTTTCACACTGTTAGTGTCCCCTCCAGGCTGTGCAGGCATTGCATTCGCTGCAGATCTTCCAGCAGCAAAGTGGCCTCACAGAGCAGCGATTCGAGAATTAGCTGTTCATCTTTCCCTGTTCCCTGATGTCTCTCTTCCTTTCAGAATGCCCAGGAGAACCATGGGCTGGCTGTGCCCACCCCCTCTGTCCCAGAAGAATTTGCAGACAAAGTAACAGGTAAGAGGACCCTGGGCTTGAGGCTAGTCCATCTTTCTTTACTCTTTGGGTCCAGGCCTCTCACCCAGCTCCCCAGCTGGTAATAAAGCCAAATCCCTGGGCATCCTGGCTACTGACAGCAGAGGGTGGGAGTTGAGGGGAGCAAGATGGGTGAAGGCCCACTTCCAGTGAGGGGGAGGGCAAGGAGGGGGCCAGGCCACCCTGAAGCAGTAGAAAGAACCTCAGAGTCAGACAGACAGCTTTGAATCCCAGCTCCCTTACATATTAATTTTGTGCCCTTGGGCAAATCACTTAACCCTTACCCCTTTGTATCTTCAAATAAACATTAGGAGTGCAATTTTAGTTCCTGAGGAATAAATGAAGTATTTGATGAGCAGAAAGTCACTTCTTGTCACACCTCTGCTCAGAGCCCACCAGTGACTTCCGTGTCACACACAGAGGTTCTTGCAAAGACTGTCAGCATCTGGCTTCCTCTCCTGCTTTCCTTCCCATCTGACACTGTTCCAGGCACCCCGGTCTCCTTGCCCTTCTATACCCAGACATGTTCCCACCCCAGGATATTTGCACTGCAGTTCCTTCCCTCTGCCTGGCACATGCTTCTCCTGGATAAGTGAGCAGCTCTTCTTCCTTGTTCCCTTTCTGCTCCAGCATCACCGTCTCAGTGAGTCTTTTCTGATCTTCCCTTTCAAACAGCTTCTACCACCACTCTTCTGCTTTTTCTCTCCCTATTACTCATCATCCAGTGTGGTAAAAATTTACTAATGTATTACATTCATTGTCTCATTAAAACATAGCTCCAGGAGGGCCAGGATTTTGACTATTTTTGCTTTTTTTTTTTTTTTTTTTACTGCTGTAGGCCTGTTCCAAATACTTGGGTGTTCAATATATGTTGGTTTCCCCCTCCCCACTCTCTGTCTGGTCTTTGTTTTGAGGTCAGGCAACCAGGTGGAGCCCCACAGAGCTGCACACTCCTCAGATTTGTTAGGCTCTGTGCTAGGAACTGAGCTCCTAAGAGAGCCATACGCCGGGTCTCTGTCTGCAAACTCGAGGGAGGAGGCTGGGGGCTAGGCCCAAGAAGGGAAGGATGTGAGCCCAGGCCAGGTTGCTCAGTGTCTTTCCAGCACCCAGGTTTTCCAGATCACCCTTCCACACACACCCTTACTCCATCCACATCCTGGTATCTGTTCCAGAAGTTCTCTGAGGAGGAAAGCTGGGTTCTTGGTAGAGTCTGGGTCTTTAGAAAGCAGGAGTTACTCAAGCAGACTGCCCCTTCCAGACTTCCTCACTGAGAAGGTCCCTAGTCCCCTGCTCCTGATCCCTGACTTCCTACCTCTTTCCCTCTTACACAGGCTGAAGGGCTCAGCATGGGGGTAGAAGTGAGCGGGTTCCATTTATCGGTGCTACTGCTGGCCTGGCACTGTGAGAGCCCTTTGCATGGGTTTGTAGGAATTCTTTAATCCTCACAATAGCATTATGAGGTCAGCACTGACATTATTTATACCCATTTTCTAGATGATAAAACTGAGGCCCAGCAAGGTTCATTAGTGTGTCTCGGGTCACACATCTGGTGAGTGGCAGAGCTGGGATCTGGACCCAGGCTTTTCTGACTTTGTACCAGTCAAGGTCCCTGTGAGGACAGCTGGAGCATTCAGAGGGGATGACTGAAGACAGTGTAGTACAGGGTCGACATATAGGGGGGTGAGCAGGGTTAGGGGACCAAAATGGACAGTGATGTCCCAGGAGCAATAGCGGAGGGCTGCTAATGTCCCTGAGCTGTGGGGAGGAGAGCTAAGGGACAGGAACACAGTCCCTGCCAACCTGTGTCCCGCCCTCTGATCTCCTACCAGGGGCTTCCATTGATTGAACCAACCTGTAGCCAGAGGGAAGGGGGTCCAGGCACAGAACTGGGCACAGAGAAGGGTAGGTGTGACTTACGGGAGAAACTAGAGACTATTCAGTACAGGCTCCAGGCAATGTTAGACAGGCGGGAGCGCCTCCCTGGGAAGCAGAGCCCAGGACAGCTGGGGGACTGGAGGCATTCCTACTCCCTCACTTGGTGTTGGGGAGTAAAGACAGGAAATAAGCCAGTTACTCTCTTGGCTGCCCCTTACCCCACTCACACCCCGTCTTTCCTCTGGGAACACGGAGATTGGCAAGGCTGGGCAGCCTCACTGGCGTCCTCATCTTTGCTTCTTCCTTCTTCCAGGCAACGGCTCACTAGTCAACGGCAACCTCCGGCTGTACAGCTCTGTGGGTGACCTAAGGCCTGGGCAATATGGCCAGGACCTGCTCATCCCCCCACCTCCTCCAGGCCCCGCTCCGGGGCCACCCTCAGATATTTCACAATCCCGAGAGGAGTCCCCACCACCACCTCCACCTTCTACAGCTCCCCCGCCACCTCCCCTGCTACTGGAACCCCCACCACCACCCAACATGGCCCCACCTCCACCCCCAGTGTTGGGGGCCCTATCCCCCCCATCTGCCCTTCCCTCCTCCCCATCCACTCCCACCCCTCCTGACTTCATTCCCCCTGCCCCACCCTTGACCATTCTAGCCCCACCTCCACCCCCTGTACCAGCCCCAGCACCCCCAGTTCCAGTGTCTCCTCATACAGTGGGTACTCGCCTCTTTCCCCCTGGGGGTGTTACCAAGTGGAAATCAGAGGTAGCACTGAATGGCAGGCAGCCAGAGGCCCCTAGCACCAGCCCCCCCAGGAGCCCTGCTGAGCCAAAGGGGAGCCCCCTGGGACCTAAGCCAGAGCCCCACCTCACCTTCCCCCGTTCCTTCAAGGTGCCTCCCCCAACCCCTGTCAGGTCTTCATCCATCCCAGTTCAGGAAACACAAGGGGTTCCTTCAGATGATGA
>PVIJ01015271.1:21319-37214 GCA_004024925.1 Scalopus aquaticus
CCCCTCCTGCACCTCCTCTCCCTCCCCCAGCACCTCCCCTTCCCCCAGCTGCCCCTCCTTTGCCTTCTGCTGAGAAGGTAATCCCTTCACCTGCTGGGTTTACCAAAAAACCCAAACCCAGCTCTCCTGCTCCCAAGCCCAAACCCGATCCCCCTAGCCCAGAGGACACAGGTTCTTCAGCGCCTATGGACTTGTGGGACCCCAGCCAGATGGCAAAGCTGCGGAGCGAGCTGGCAGCCTACCTCTGTGGCTCGAGGAGAGAGGACCGAGTCGTCAGTCACCGGCCAGGCCCAACGGTAGCCTCTCAGGGAAAAGAGGGCAAGAAGGACCTCAGTCCGCCAGAAAAGAAGGCACCCCCAAGCCTGCCAGAGGAGGAGGCTCCCCAAAGTGTTCCTGAGAAGAGTCCCTGCAACCTGCCAGAGAGGGAGGCCACCACCAGCCTGACCCTCCCCCCTGTGGACTATATCCCTCAAGACTCCCCAACTCCCAGTGTCCGGCAGATCCGGAATAAGCTGGAGGCCCAGTTCTCATCAGCAGAGAAGGAAACCAAGCCGAGCACAGCGTCTCTGCCTCCCAAACCTCGGCCTGATGGGGATAGAGTCTCTGTAAACAAGGCTGACAATGGCAAATTCGCTGACCCTGTGACCAAGAACCCTCCACCTCTACCAACCTTTCCTCTTCCAACCACACCACTTCAGTCCAAGGTCACACCTGGGCCAGTCACACCATCCAAGCCCATAACTGGACCAGCCACACCACCCAAGGTGACGTCTGGGCCGTCCATACCAACCAAGGTCATGACTGAACCGGCCACACCACCCAAGGTGACGCCTGGGCAAGCCATGCCATCTAAGGCCATGCCTGGACCTGCCGTATCATCCACAGCCACAACGCTGCCCTCCACACCATCCCAACTGACAGCAGGGAAGAGCCCAGTTGCAAATGGGCAGTGGAAGAAACCAGAACCTGAAGAACTTGCAGTGCCCTCCCAGCCAGAGGCAGAAGGGCACCCCTCAGAGGACAGTAAGCCTCCTGTGACTGCCCACACATCTCCAGCCCTTCCACCCAAGGTATCCCCTGGCCGAGAAGAGGGGGCATTTCTCTACAAGACCCATCACAGCCAGAATAGCCCCAGCCGAGAAATTGCTGTGGTTACGCCCACTGTGGCCAGGGGAGAGGGTGCTTGGGTGGGGGAGCCTGTGGAGGTGAAGGAGCCCCAAGGCCTACCAGCCAAACCCTCAGCCTCAGCCCAGCCCACTGATGAACTCCTCAGGCATCCAGTGACAGGGGAGGTGGTAGAACGGGGCTCCCCGATGGCCCTGCTCCTCGCAGCCAGACAGAGGGCACAGAAAGGGAGGTCTGGAGGGGCTGCCCTGGGCCCATCCTCCCTGCCAGGGAGTCTCCGTGGTCACAGCCGCCAGCCGGAGGCGACTTCTGAGAGCATCTTCTACAAGGAAGGCCGGCCCAATTCCTTCACTGTGGTCCCCAAGGTGCCCAAGGAGTCTGAGAAGGACCCGCAGCTGGCCTTGTCAGCCCAGTCCCCAGCAGCCAGTCAATGGAAACCTCAGCCGCGTAGAGACCTAGAGGGTACAGAGACGAGACACCTGCACAAATGGCCAAAGGCCTCGGCCCAGGCCTCTGCGGCCTGGGAAAGACCAGCACCCTCCAACCAACCCCAGGGCCGCCTGCTGCCTAAGTCCTTCTCATCCCCTCCTTCTCCTTCCTACAAGAGGGAGGAGGAGGAGGGGGAGGAGCCGGAGTTCAGCTTTGAAGTCATCCCACCGCCTCCCGAGTTCAGCAGTGACCCTGACCCCCCAGCTCCTGCCCTCCAGTATCGGAACCGCAGGAGCTCCCCTCCCCGGAACAACTTCTCAAACTTTGGGCAGCCCCGGGATGCGAGCCCCACGGCTGCGGGGCCTCACAGCTACTCCCGTTTTCCCGGCAATGCGTTCTACGGCCGAGCCGGAGGCCTGGATCGCTTCTCGGGTGGGGGTCGCTCGCTCATCAAGAAGCGCCTGTACGTCGGAGAGCCCCACCGCAGCCCCGGGTTACCCCACGGCGGCACCGGCCGCAGTCTGAGCACCCCCAACTGCTTCGGGCCGCAGCCGGGAGGGCCCTTCGCGGCGCCCGGAGGTCCGGAGATGCGGCGAGTCAACTCGGCGGGCCGAGCGCCCCCCGGCGGCCTGCACGCGCGCAGGCTCTCCCTGGAGGGCGCCGCCCGAGGAGAGGCCAAGTACAAAGTGTCAGGCGGCAGCGACTACACTTTTGGCCCCTCCAATGGCAGGTGAGCTGGGGCCCGCGAAGGTGTGCAGCCAGGTGAGGAGGGGGCCCTGCCCTGGGACCACAGAGGAGCTGACCAGGCCGTGGTCGCCAGTCAGAAGATTCCTCCCTTGTAGCTGTCAGGCAGAGGAAAAGCTGGAGAGTATCTCCCTTTATCGCCCTTGTTCTCTTTCCCATACCCGCCTTTTCTCTCCAGCAACCCCTTGTCTCTCCGCCCCAGTCTCAGGGTGTCAGGGTAAACGGAAGGTGGCAGAGATCTAGTGATCCTGGGTGCTGGGAGTTCCCAGCCACAGGAGATGAATCCAGACCCAGACCAGGAGTGAAGACTGATGAGTAGAGGGGTGTTAGGCCTGTCTATTGATTGGTCAGCAGGGCCCAGACCGGAGGGGAGCCCTGTGACTGGTGAGTCAGTCAACCCCACCCAGGGGTTGATACGCTGGGCTGTGGGGCAGATCCCATAGCGCTGAACTACCTCTTTCTGTTGTGTCCTGGGGGAGATGGGAGGGCTGTTGGTTAACCAGATGCAGATATTAACCTCACTTCTTTCCTGCTGCCCCAGATCTCCCCACGGCACCCCACGCTATGGAGGCGCCATCAACACCTTCACCGTAAGACCTGGGACCCGGCATCCCATCTCCTACGCCTATTCTGGGACCCATAGGAAAGCCACGTCCTGAGCACAGTTCTCTCAGCTCTACTCCAAGGGGTCGAATCTTGGCACTTGTTTTTGTGGGGGTGGGAGGGATGCGGCAGGTGTTAGGCAGCCTGATCGGACAAGCAGGAATTTGTGTTCCTCGGACACTGACAGACGGGCAGCAAGTAAGAGGCAGTGGCCCCAGAAGATCAAGGGTGGACTTCTGTTTCCCAAAGCACGGCTGTGGCTGTGGACACTCTGCCAGTGGGAGTGGGCGGGGGAAGGAGGGAGGAGAGGACCTGGATCCCGAATTTCTGCTATCTGATACTATTTGCTTTAGCAAGACTTATTTAAAGCAGTTTTACAAGCATGACCTACTGAGCAGGTTCCAAAAGCCAGGGGTGGGGCAGTAACTGAATGGGAGCCCACCAGGATGGCCGCGGTTGCCTGTCAGGCCCTCACAGAGGGTTATGGCCCATCCCTGTCTGTGTGGGGGTATAGGGCGCTATAGGTTGATCTCTTTAGTCTCCACCTGCCCACTATTTGCCACCTCAAGAGCTGATGCTTGGGGTTCCTAGCACAGAAACCACATTGGGAGGTCAGAGATATGTATGCAGTGCATGTGGAGAAGATACTGGATCCGAGCACATTGCATGAGCCAAAGGCAGGGCTGGGGACCTGAGGGTTCACTTCTCCCTGGCCCTGGCCATTAGCCACAGGGAGGCTTAGTGAGAGACGTGGCAAGTTTGGAATGGGAGACATTCCCAGGCAGCCATGATATGGGGGATAGGACCAGAAGGAGGAGCCAGAAGGCCTGGGGCTTGACGCTAAAGGCCTCACACGGCCAGGTTCCATGTGGGATTTGTAGGGGATATTATTCCCACCAACCCCTCCCAACCTCGATACTACAGGTCCCTAATATTACTGAGTCTTAAAATGTGTAACCAAGATACCAGAAGGCCTTGGAGTGTAGAAGGCAGCAGAGAGGGGAATGGAGGTATGAGAAGAGTGAGCCACCAGTGGGGAGTGTATGTTAGAAAGTCAGGAGTGGCAGGACCTACTCAGAGCAGGGGGCCTGTGAGTAGGGTGACAATGCCAGCTCTGCCTGGGCAGTCTGGGTTTATGCCTGTTTGCCTGTGAATTTAATGTCCTTCCACTTTGGCTTTGGCTGAATGATGGTTATCAGTCGGAAGGGGGAATAATATTCCTCAGCCCGTGCCCTGTCATCAGGTCCTCACGGGGCAGTGACTGAATTCCTGGGACCAGACCAAGCCAGGCTGTCTTGGTAAGGAGGAAAGGCAGGGCTCCTCGGAAAGCAACTGGTAGGGGGCAGCCAGAAAGCACTTCCCTTTCAGGGCATGGTGTCAGGCCTCTAATCTGTGGTAACTAGCCAGCCAAGGGGAGCCCCTTCAGGGAAAGAGCACAAGGGTGGTAGGTACCCCGATGCGGCAGGATCTGGTCACCTGTGTTCAAGAAGCAAACCTCACCCAATGCCAGCACTGGCTCTATATATGTATGTATTATCCCTGTAAATTGTTTTATAAAAGAGTCCACTAATTTATCTGCCGTGTTAAGGCTGGAGAGGCAGGACACGACGCCCAGCTGCATATCGCCCTGGGCAGGGAAGAACTGGCTCTCTCTTGGCTTGGGAAATAAACAGGCCAGTTTGGTCTGGTCTCCAGCTCTGTGGCTGTGAATTGATGACTCCAAGCTATGGGAATGTGGGGAGGGGGTGGCAAGCTCAGCTGGGAAAGGTGGAGCACAGGGTGATGGCCCGGGTGATGGCCCAGCTGCTGAGCCATTTTACTGGGCCCGACCTTCTCTTCTGGCCCTTAGATTTCCTCATTCGCTACATCCTTCAAAGATTATGTTTTATTATTTTTTAAAAGATTTATTTATGCATACAAGCTTGGGTGTAGGCCAGAGGTGTGGGGTGGTAAGAGGATTCACCAGAGACAGAGTGGGGAGCAGAACAGGCAGATCGACTGAAGTACACTGCTGAGGGGAGCAGCAGATGAGACAGGAGAGGTCTGCTGCGCCATGTGGGAAGCTCCCTGGCCGGGGATTGAACTGGTGCTTCAGTGGCTGCAGATAGCTTCATAGCGCTGCACTCAACCCATTGGGCCGCAGGGAGGCCCTCTTCAAGGATTTTTAAAGTCTGTTGATAACAAACTGTGTCCTTAAGCAAGTCTCTTGGACTCTCTGACCTTCAGTTTCTTCTGTACACAGGGCATGGTAATACCTCTGTAAGGCTTGTGAAGATTATGACAGACACGCATTCTTTTTGAGTGGCTACTAGATGACAGGCACAGCGCTTAGTAGATACACAGTGATCAACACTAACATGACTCCTGCTTGTGGTAAGGTTGCAGTGTCATGGAGGAGAGTAAGGATAAAGCCATTATAATAAGTGGTAGGAGGAAAGGAACGGGTGTGAGAATAACTGGAAAGAAGAGGAGTGAATTTACTTTAACCAGGCGGCGAGCCAAGGCCTCTTGAAGTGGAGACATTTTGCTGATTTAGGCAAAATACCCAGCACAGACCTGACAGCTGGCAGCTGCTCTATAAATGGCATCTTTGGGTGGTGACGACCTCACATTTGTGTGTGGCCCTTCACAGTCTTCCATAAAGCCTTGACATAGAATCTTCAGCTTTTCCAGATGCAGGAATTGAGAACCAGAGCAGTCATCTCAAGATGATGTCCAAGAGACATCTGCATCTCTTCCTCTGACTGAGTCATTTGTTGGGGGTGTTGGGAAAGGGAACCTGGGAATATGACTCACTTACTCCGTAGCCTGTACTTCCAGGGACAGCCTGTTGGGCCTTTGCTGTCCTTGGGCTTCACCTCATCCTGGTAACACAGTAAAGATGGGCCCCCACCCCCATCTTCCTCTGACTGCTCTCTCCTCCTTGGCACCTCCTAAATCTCCTTTTCACTCCCCTGACATGGGAGGTGTGGCAGGGAGCAGGGCCTCACATCTGGCTCTGCCTCTGACAAGCTACATGACCTGGGGTCTCAGCTAAGTCATTTGAAAGCCGATGGGAATGGACTTGGGGTGTGTGTGGGTCTTCAACTCTGTGGGGCCTCAGACCTCTAGAAGAATCTGACAAGAGCTATAGATCCTCACTCCCCTACTTCATCAGATGCCCTTACATGTATTTTTTTAAAAGATTTTATTTATTTATGCATACAAGAACTGGGGTGTAGGCCAGGCCAGAGGTGTGGGGTGATGAGAGGATTCACCAGAGATAGAGTGGGGAGCAGAACAGGCAGATTGACTGAAGTACACTGCTGAGGGGAGCAGCGGGTGAGACAGGAGAGGTCTGCTGTGCCATGTGGGAAGCTCCCTGGCTGGGGATGGAACTCCTGCTGCAGTGGCTGTGGATAGCTTCATAGTTCTGAGACTTAACCCCATTGTGCCACCCCATTGTGTAAGAGGGCCCCCCCCCTTACACCCATTTTACACATTCTCTCAGGCACCCTACAGATCCCCTTCCAGCCCAAATTGGGCTACTCTAACAATTGTGAGGAGGTAACCACCAAGGCTTACTCAACCTTGACTACTTGGAAAGTTCATTTGTTCTCTTGTTCACACATGGCAGTCCTCTGAAGTGACTCGGCCATGTGAAACTCCCATCCATTTTGCCGATGAGAAGATCAAGTCCCCAAGAAGAAAAGTGAATTGCTCAGAATAGCCCAGACTCCAAGTTCTATCTGCTTTATCAGAACTGCCTCTCCTCTCACTGTACCTATTCCCACCCATTCACCCCTCTCCCAATCAGGTGGTCCCCAAACTTTCTTTCTGTTGAGTAGAGGCAGGAAGGGCTAGAGGAGGGCAGGGCTAGTATAGTGCCAGAAAATGTTAATGGCTGAGGGTGGCGCAAGTGTTCCTGGGTCAGGTTTGCCACACCTTGGTTTCTGGAGCCACTGCTCCCTGGGTGTGGCCCAAGTCCCAGAAGTCAGAACCCCACCTCTCCAGTGAGGCCTGGCCCAAAGCAGCAGCTGGGGCAAGTCCCTGGGCAGACAGTGCTGGAATCCTGGGGCCTGGAACTGTCAATGCACAAAGGGAAATCGTCCCAATTGGAGCAGGTTTCCTCAGGGCTGGACTTGAAAGGTAGAGGCTTCATGGGCAGCTGTTGGGTAGAGGTGCCTTTGGACCTGGGAGCAGGGAGGGAAGAAGCTATCTCCCTGCTAAGCTGTCAGGCAGACCTGCCCCTGCCTGTTCACACTGCCCGCCCCTGCTTCCGCCCAGCAGCCTGTGAGCGCTTTCATCTCAAAGCTCAAAGGTAATGCTGGCGTCCATCATTAGTCAGCTGTCTGGGATGGGTGGCCACTGACACCAGGCAGAGAACCTGGACCTCCCAGGCTCGGTCCAGACTATCTCAGCTGTGCTATAAGGCTAAAGGGGCAAGTGTCTGCCAAGTGTGGACCACAGGGAGAGAAGGAACAGCACCTGTGGGGGTCACTGGAGCAGACCTAGTTAGCATCACCTGTTAGCCCCCCACCAAGAGGAAAGCCTCACAGTTCCAGTTTAATTTTGTTAAACAACTAGTCCCTGCTCAGCTTCTTGGGGCCTAGCAGGGATCTAAACACAGAGTGGGGACCCATTAGCCTTGCTGTTTTCTATCCCCCGCCTCCCCACAGGACACTTATCTCTAGTGCCACACTCAGATGTGGAACTCAGTATCCTACCTGTGGACATGCCCTTCTCATTCTGGAAAACAGAACTTCTTCAATCTGCCTTCCTCAGGCCTTCAGCTCCTTCCCCCTTCCTTCACTGCAGAGGGACATCTCCTGCCCCTTATTTCCACTGTTACCTAGTTTATTTTTGAGAGATCCCTGCTTATACCCCCACTGTACCCTATCCCCTCTCACCTACCCTATCTGTGATCTTCCTGCCTTTTGGCTAAAAACTTGCCAGCATTTGTTCCAAATTCCTAAGGTGGAATAAAAGTCCATCCGTTCAATTTAATGCCGTTGGGGCAGGAGAGGGAGGCGACACAATGCAAACTAAGGAACTGGGCAAGAGGCTCAACGTCAAATACAGGACACACACACACACACAACTAGAATGTAAAGCAGGATATACAGAGTTCTCCCACCCAGGAGAGCTGGGTGACCAAACAGATCAGGGGACCAAATGGGGTACGACTGGTCTAGCACTGAGGGCGCCCCTCTTGCTAGTTTGCAACCTTGTCATTAAGGCTGCCCTCAGCCCTGTGACCCTGGTAGGAGCACATGCATAAGCGGGGCAGGGAGGGCTGACATTTGTCTGCTTGTTTTCCCTGCAGGGAGTATCTAACACTCAAACCCTCAGTAAAGGATTCTTGCTGTTATTGATATTACATGCATGCTGCTGTTTTTGGGTAAACTCTCATGGCCATTTAAAGCTTACCTTGGCGTTCAATTTAACCTAATTTTCCCAGGAAGAGTGGAGGGTAGTGAGGCCAGGATTTCTGTGTGATTTGCACTGGTGTCCTGTACTGCTGTGCTTGCCTAAGAGTCCACAGCCCTGGTGTGTTTTGTATGTGACTGCAGAGCTGGATGTAACCAGCAGGTGGCGCTCTGATCACAGGTGCCCGGACTCAAATTGAGGTTCAGATTCAGATTCCACTTCCACTGAGGTTGACCTGGCATGCTTCTGTGATTCAGAGAGCTGAGTGCAGTTCATTCCACCAGTAATTCTTAAACTTGAGTGTGCATCAGAAACAATGAAAACTTGTCAAAACACAAGTTCCTGGGACTTATTCCCAGAGCTCCTGATTGACTCTGGGGTGGGACTTAAGAAATCATATTTCTAAGTTTCCAAATAGGGGTGCCAGCACTGATGATCCAGAGAGCACACTTTGAGAACTGCTGCTCTGCAGTATCCATTTAATCACACCCTCCACCCCCGACCCCCTGATACCCCCCGCCCCACACACACACCTGCCTTTAGGTAGGCAGCACCACTCCCAGCTTAACCTATAAAGAAACTAAGGTCCCAGGGCCTCCCTGGTGGCACAACCAGTCAAGTGCAGTGCTGTGGAGCTGTCGGCAGCTGCAGTGCGAATTCGATGCCTGCCGGGGAGATTCCCACTTGGAGCAGCAGACCTCTCCTGCCTCGCCCGCTGCTCCCCTCAGCAGTGAATTTCTGTCGATCTGCCTGTTCTTCTCCCTACTCTGTCTCTGGTGAACCCTCTCACTGCCCCACACCTCTGCACTGCACCCCAGCTTGTATGCAAAGATAAATAAATTTTAAAAAAAAAGTAAAGTCCCAAAAGGCCAAGTGACCATGTGGGAGGGGCAAGGTAAGGAACCAAACACCAAGGACCTGCTCTTTCTGCCTTAAGGGTTGTGTGGCTGGGGCGGGGATGACTGCAGCTCTCTGAATTCTGCTTAACCTCCCTTTTCAGTAAAGACAGAAAATAGCTTAGATTCCAGGGTGCTGGGAGACAGTCACAGGACACTTAGATCACAGGGTTTTGCAAGCACTTTCACCTCTATTTAAATGGCGCCTCAGAAGACTGGCCAGTAAGCACTCATACTGTGGCCACTGTGAGCCGCCCTGGCTTTTCAGAACTAAACCCTCCTCTGCTCTTTTCAGGACTGAAGCACTTACTCCCCTGCAGCTGGGACAGTGTTGTCACTGACTGTTCTCAGCTGAGTCCCTCCCTCGGAGGGACTCATCTACCATCAAGCCTGTTCCCGAGGGCCAGTTAATGTTCACAGACTGGTCTTTCTCTTCAACTCAGCACAGCTCTCAAGGGTGATCATAGCTCCGGGCTCCCCTGGCCTGGGTTGCAAGTACAGACAGCTCAACTCCTCCCGGGACACCTCTCTTCCTCCTTCCTGTGCCCCACAGCTGTGCCTCCCAAAGACACGCCCCAGTGGACTTCCTGCACACAAGTCTCCCGGGAAGCTGTCTTGTGACAACTGGTGGTGTACCAGCACTGATCTAAGCATTCACATGTCTCATTTCATGTACCCAGGATGTCGGCTTTTTTGTTTATGGATGAGAAAGTGGAGGAACGGAAAGGCTAAGGAACTTGTCCAAGGTCACAAAGCTAACAAGTGGCAAAGCCAGGATTCCCCTGCAAGTTGTGGACTGCAGAACCCTGCAGTGTTACAACATCGTCTCCCAGAGCATTCCTGTGGTCTAGCCTCAGGGGGATTAAACAGAGGAAGATGGTGCATTCTGAAGATATGTTCAGGTCTCCAGGGGAACTACTCTGCTGCTTCCGATTCCCAGCAGCCTCTCCCTGGTCCCTGAAACTGCAGACTGGTGCGTCTCACTCAGACACAATTTTGCTCCCCAGAGGACATTTGGCAATGTCTGGGAACATTTTTGTATGTCAGATAAATTAGGTCATATAAAATTATTTTGAGGGAGCCAGGCCCTAGGAGGGGAGAGCAGCACTGGGGGTGTGGGGCAGGAGGGGTCGACATGGCTGGCTGGCTGGACATGGCTGGGAGCTAGTCCCTCTGAGGAGAGTCAACTGGGCACAGGCTTCCTGGGCACTTCCCAGAGCTCTGGAAGGACATAGGCCTCCTCAGACAAGCTGGGGACACACTTCCTGACAAGATTCCAGAGTCTCCAGAGCATTCCATGAAACCAGAGGAAAGTTTTGGGTGAAGTCAGGAGACAGTGCATTTGGGCTCTGCACTGAGGGCCTCTGAGAGGAGGGGCATGGCAGGCGGAGCCTTGGGCTCCTCAAGGAATGGGGCCCATGTCCTCTGGGTTGGCTGGATAGCCTTCCAGTGGGCTGCAGCTGGCTCTGTCACCCGGGTCTTAGAGACAGGGCCCAGGTCCAGTTACCCCTGCTTCTGACAAGCTTGGGGTAGGGTCCTGCACCAGCAGGGGTGGGGAGGAGAACACAACTTGGACATGCCTTTAGTGTGTCTTTGCTGACCTTTGTTGTTTTTCTGGAGTCTGGCCAACTTGGGGAAGCACTTGATGGCTTAGAATGTCTAATAATTCTCCAGAATGTATCTGGGTCAAGGAATGTGGAGAAGAGGGTGGGTGGGAGGGGGAGGGAAATTCTCTGCTCGTTCTATTTGGATTTTCAGGGAAGGGTTATCAAGGAAGGCAACAACTTCTGGCAATGGAGGGGGATGATGCAGATGGGGGAGCGACTGTGATGGTTTATACACCATAATCACACACACACACCCCCGCCAAGAATGTAGTTTCAGAAGGAGCTGTTCGAGCCATGAGTGTATGCGCATGCGCACAATCCCAGCCATGAAAGGACGAGCTGGTGCCCACAGCTCTTCAGGGACAGGGGAGGAAGCCACGTTTGGGAGAACATCTGGAGTCCCTGCTCAGCAGGGATATGGTGTTAGGAACACTGCATGTTAAAATGTCAGCATGGAAACATTTATCTCAGACATAGAATCAGGAATGCAAGCGAAAGGTATCTAAAATACCATTTTCACTTTATCAGGTTGGCAGAAGATGAAAAGTTTGCTCACACACCATATTGATTAGGATATAGGGACACAGGCTCTCTTTCCCTGGAGGGAGGCCAACACGGAGGACACTGGCCATGAGCTACAAAGGTTAACTACACATTGTGGGCTGGGAATTCCACTTCTAGGAGGCTGGCCTACACACACTCAGCAAATTGGCATCATCCACTGAGGTGTGAATGGTGGAAATTTTCGCAATATCTCTAAAGAGAGAAATGGTAATAAAATGGAGTAAGACATGCAGTGGAACTGTACAAAAACAAACGAGGAGGCTCTTTAATAAATGCCCGGAGATATTAAGTGGGGAAAAAGCAAATGCAGAAGAGCTTATGTCATACGTGACCGTTTGTGTGAAAAAAGAAATGCATGTGCCTATTTGTATTTGCTTGAGGTGCACAGAGATCTCTGGAAGATGCCTCAGAGTGGGTGTCACGGGCTGCCTGTTGGGAGGCCCTGGAATCTTAGAACAGATTTAGCTCCCTGGGGCAGGCTCTGGCCTTTGTGCCCACCCACCCAAGATGAGTCTACTCCTCTGGCCAGCCCCGGGGGGCAGCGGCAGGCATGAGGTTAGCCAGAGAGAAGTTGGTGACCTGGCATGAGTTACACAGCCTCTAAGTCTCTATTTCCTCTTCTGTTAAGCATGAACATGATGTTCTTAACAAATGCTACAGGGGCAGGTGGGCTGACCCAGATGCCCTCGTCAGGCTCCCTGTGGGTTAACAGACAATGCTGTGAAGGCTAGTGCAGAGCCTGGCACGGAGTAGTAGCAAAGTCTCAGTAAACAGATTTGTGCCAAAGTACATCTTGGTTTCTCATCTGCCCCCTGATCCTTCTAGGATCAAACTGCAAACTCCTCGGTGAGGTCAACGAGGCCCTTAGGGGCCAGCTCTGACTGTGTTTCCACACTCTGCCTGCAGCTCCCCTCATTATCTATTGTCTCTGCCTGCAGTGTCCTTTCTTTCTCTGCCTGACTTGGTTCCACTTCAAGGGCCAACTCGAAAGTCACCAGCCCTGGGACACTCTTCCTGTCCTCAGGCCTGGTGAGGACCGCCAGATTCCAGCTAATACTCACAGGCTTGCTTGTTTCAGTGACATGAATAAGAGAAGACACCCCACTTTCTGACCCAAGCACACTCTAACAAGAAACCATCTCTACCTATCAGGTTAGCAAAGTTCAATGAGCCTGAACACACTGAGGTGGCAAAAGTATAAGGAATGGGGCACTGACGTGGGAGTGTAAATTGCCACATCTTGTCAGCAGGTTAGGTAACATCTGTCCAAACTTTTAGGCACTTTAAGTGAAATGATACACACAAAACTACTCATTGCATCGATGCTTGAAACAGCAGATGGCTGGAAAGGACAACTAGGAACTGGTTCAGCAGTCATGACGGTGCCATCCATGGGAGCACGATGCAGCCATGAAAAAAATGAAGGATCTCTTTATTGCTAACATGGAACCCTCGCCAAAAGATACGCCGAGGAGTGGGGGGAAAACATGGAGCATTTATACAGTTTCTCCCATTGTGCAAAAAGGGGAGGAAACATACAAGCTTTGCATAGAATACTTTGATGCATAGAATACTTGGGGGAGAACTGCATGAGGTAATACTGACATTAACACACAGGTAGCATCTGTGGAGGAGAAATGGAAACAGGAGGAGGCGGGAGATGCTTAGTCATCACATATCTTTTTCTGCTGTTTACATTTTATCCTGTGTACATAGAGTATTATTCAAAAGTAAAAACTTTTTAGTAAAGAAGAAGATGGAAAGCACGCAATAAAATGGAGCTAAGGGCTGGCTGCTAGCTCTGAGAAGAGGAAAAAATACCTTGAGTGTGTTTCCTGGAGTGAGTGTCCATAGCGGATCCTTCCCCCAGGTCAGCTGCCCCCACTTGCACCTGGACACTCTCAGCGGATGTTCAGAGAATTAAAAACTTGTTTCAGTACGAGCCTGAGTAAAACAGAAGAATGACAAGTATGTTATCAATGGTTAAAGAATGTACAAAGGTGTTCAGAAGAAACAGAATCAGAATTTGGGGCCCCTGGGGCTCTTTCAAGCTGAGATCATTCATCTTGCACCTACAAAAAAACTTCTAAGAGGCTCTGGATCCCGGCCCTTCTGTTTAAAAGCCTTTAGAATCATTGGGAGCTCACCTGGGTAAGGGAGCTTGAAGGCACGGCCTCTTCCAACCCTGGGGTCCCCACAGGGGTCCCCAGTGGGAAGTCCCACCAGTTCTGATGATTCCTTTCCCAGGACAACCCCAGTGTGGAGCTGGCCAATATGCTTCAAACCCCAATCTGCCCAGCCAGAGTGCAAGCTAAGGGCCCCAGTGACACGGAGTGGTCATCTTTTGGCCAGGCTTAGGAGGGAGAGGCTGGGCACAGCTGATACCAGCCATGCCTCAAAAGAGAGGGCGTTACAGGACTGTGTGGGGGCTGACAGGCCTCTGGGATGGGGCGCCCTATGTCTTATTCCTCTCAGACTGAGCCTAATAATACCCCTGTCAGCTGCCCTCCTGCCTTCCCTCAGGCCATCCGGGCCCTCCCCTGTCTCTTACTCACCTCCTCTGGAAGCTTCATTTGCTAACCCCACCCATTTGGAGCGGAGAACAGGCTTTAGCCTTTAAATCCTCAAGTCCAGCCCTCTACTGATAGTTGTTCCTCTCTGCCTAGCTAAGGGGTTAGATAGGTTCCTGTTTTTCTGTCTCCCTGACTACCTGCAAAGCACCACCCCAGGGAAGGGAGTTGTCTGGGTGTTTTTCTATACTCTCTCTGTACTGGTGCTCAGTCTGTACTCTCTACCTTGTTGGCTCTCCTTGGGCCAAGAGCAACTCCTCTCCCACCCCCCCCCACCCCCCTTTGGAGGTGGCTGGCTGAACTGCATGAAACAAATTGAAGATAAATAGCACCTTTTATGTTCCCTCTAGCCAGAACACCCCCCAGTGGCCAGAACCATGGTTAGCCAGCTAGGTCAACTCCTGTCACTCCCCTGCTTATCATTCTAATGCTGATTAGAACCCAAAACGCTTATTCTGGCCCAGGAGTCTTTGCACAAGGTGATGCCTGCTCCTCCCTGCCTGCCCATTCTCCTACCCCTCTCTCAGCACACACAGCCTCTGGCCTTGGAGGGGTGCACACATTCCTGCCTAAGACCTGCTGCCCTTGCTCTTCCCTCACCAGGACTGCTCCCCCATCCATGCATTCAGCCCACTCAAAGGCAGCTTTCCTTGGCCACTCTTCCTAAAATAGCCTTTCCTTTGCCACCTAGCTCTCTTCATCTGCCTCTTCAAATCCATCACTCCTCCACCCATACTGGACCCTTATGATGTTGGCCCACACTACCTGCCACTTCCAACTTCTGGATTCCGACCTGCAGAGAACAGGCAGGATACCAGAGGGTGGGAGAGAGAAGAGCGAGGTCAAGGCATTAATTTCCTCAGCTGGTTCCCTCTATGCAAAGCTGCTCTGTGCTGACTGGGCCCCTCAGTGACCCAAGGCCTCAGCTCTTGACAGAAGACTCTTACACAAGCCTCCCCCCAGGTTCTGGTCCTGCCCCTGCTTCCTATTACTCACACAGGTTACTACACCCCCCCACAACTTGCCCACACCTCTGGAGGTCATCCCTCTATTAAACCTTCCTCATATTATCCAGCCCAACTGACTACGACTTTCCTTTCAGTCCCCAACTCACTACCTGACCCTGCATGTCTGTCGTCTGAGTGCTCTGCCCCCAGTCTTAGGCCATAAGGCAGAGAAGGCAGGACTGTGTTTTACTCTCCATGGTCTCCTGACATCTGACTCAGCACCTGCACATGCAGCTCAGTGATGCTTGCTGATGAATAAGCTAAGGAAGGATCAGTGTTCTCTGGGCTGGAAGGATGGAGGGACGTTCGTGTCAGTGACGGCACAGGGTACGCACGCAGCCTGGTGAGAACGGCCTTCTTCCCTGGAGCCACAAAGTCTCCTGTTTATATCCTCCTTAGCACCTCTCCACACTTAGCAATGGTTTTGGTTTTGTTCCCTTTGCATGTCTCTCCACTAGAATGAACTCCCTGGAGTTCATTCAAGCCTTGTTCACTACAGCACGCTTAAAGCCTGGCACAGGGCCTGGCAACACAGAAGGCACAGATCCGTATTTGTTGAACAAATGAAAGAAATAGGAGTTATCCAAAAGAAACAATGAATTGCTAGACACCTGGGAAACCAAGTAGGGCAGTTTGGACTTGGAATGAAAGGCAAGCAGAAAGGGGCCTCCCTGGCGGCCTAAGGGTTAAGTCTCAGCACGATCACCTAGACCACATCATCTCTGCAGCCTGAGTTTGATCCCTGAGTTTGATCCCCAGCCAGGGAGCCAACCCACATGGTGCAGCAGACCTCTCTTATCTTTCCTGCTGCTCCCCTCAGCAGTGTACTTCAGTAGATCCATCTGTTCTGCTCCCCACTCTGTCTCAGGTGAATCCTCTCACCCCCATACCTCTGGCCTATACCCCAGTTCTTCTACACAAAAAGGAAGAAAGAAGGGAGG
>PVIJ01015272.1:0-37083 GCA_004024925.1 Scalopus aquaticus
CAGGTCTTTTATCCATTTTGAGTTGACTTTTGTGCAGGGTGTGAGGTAGTAGTCTAGCTTCATTTTTTTGCATGTGGCTGTCCAGTTTTCCCAGCACCATTTATTGAATAGACTGTCCTTGTTCCACTGCATTTTCTTTGCTCCTTTGTCAAAAATTAGTTGTTCATAGATATGTGGCTTTAATTCTGGGTATTCTATTCAGTTCCATTGGTTTTTCTGTCTGTTTTTGTTCCAGCACCATGCTGTTTTAATCATTATGGCTCTGTAGTATAGTTTGAAATCAGGGAGTGAAATTGCTCCACTTTCTTTCTTTTTAGTTAGTAGGGCTTTAGCTATGCGACGTTTTTTTGTGATTCCATATGAATTTCATCAGTAGTCGATCTATTTCTTTGAAGAATGTCATTGAGATTTTTATTGGAATAGCATTGAATCTGTAAATTGCTTTTGGTAGGATTGCCATTTTGATAATGTTAATCCTTCCAAACCATGAACAAGGGATGCCTTTCCATCTTCTTGTGTCTTCTTCTGTTTCTTTCAACAGAGTTTTGTAGTTTTCTTTGTATAAGTCCTTTATGTCTTTTGCTAGATTTATTCCCAGATATTTGATTTTTTTGGTTTCGATTTTGAAGGGGATGGATTTCTTAATTTCTTCTTCTTCAGATTGGGTGTTTGCATAGAGGAATGCTACTTACTTTTGTGCGTTGATTTTGTATCCTGCTACTTTACTGAACTGGTCTATTATTTTGAGTAGTTTTTCTACAGAGTTTTTAGGGTTTTGTATATATATTATCATATCGTCTGCAAATAGTTTGGGAATTTACCCAAAGGACACAAAAACACTAATCCGAAAGGATACATACACCCGTATGTTCATTACGGCACTGTTCACAATAGCAAAGGTATGGAAGCAACCCAGCTGTCCAAAAATAGATGATTGGATCAAGAAGATGTGGTACACATACATAATGGAATACTATTCAGCATTCAAAGAAGATAAACACATGCAATTTGCAGTGACATGGATGGAATTAGAGGTAATCATACTCAGTGAAATAAGCCAGAAAGAAAAAGAAAAATATCGAATGGTTTCACTTATAACAGGACTATAGGGAAATCAAATAGGAGAGAGACACTCAGCGGGTGGGGGGGGGGGAGAAGGGGAAGATAAGGGCACAAAATGGAATAGAAAAGAACACAAGGGACCATGGAGATGGATCACGGGTGAATTGGTGGTGGGCTACCCAAAGGGAATACAAAATGTAAAAGACATAAATAACAATAAAAATATAAAAAAAAATAATAAATATTAGGAGAGAAGAGAGAGGGATAGTGGAGGTAAACAACAAGGAGGAAATGGTACAGGGGAGATTCTGTGTTATCTAACAGGTAGGTCAGGGGTCATTTATTTATCAAATTACCTTTTTATTTTAAATCAGGACAAAATCAAAGACTTTCTGAAAACATTCATTTTTCAATGTTTTTCCTTAATGACTGTGACTATAACAACTGAAGAAGCTTAAATTTCTCCACCTTTCTAAAACAATAAATGATGTTCCTCCTCCTCTAAGCTGCATCTATCTTGGTAAAATTTCAGCTGTCAACATAGTGGCATGGGGGAAAAACATCAACTAAACATGGATGAAGAATTTTATTCAGAATGAAGATTTCAGGTTTCTAAGGACAAGGGATTCACTTACAGTGCCATCTTTCCCTTTTCTTTACCCTACCATACCTATGGACTACCCTTCACTGAAGACATGTCAAACCCATGGTGAGCCAGGCTGTCAAATAGTTTACTGTCTAATGACATGCCACCAGGCTGAGGGTTGACCCTTCCTTCTGCTCACTGGCTCATTCTTACAGCTTACAAAAGATAGTTCCTTCTATAAACAACTTATTGCACTCTTTGCAAAACAGATTTTTTAAATGGAACTCAAACAGGATAGTGCAGAAAGAATGAGATTATAATGGGTCCACATTTTAAAGGAATTACAGAACTTTTCATTCTCTCCCTCCCTGCTGAAGGTAGTTTCTAGCGATATAATTTCTAAATTTTGCCTTAAATTTAATCTCAAAAATGAAGTATAGGACGAAGAAGGTCTCACAAGATTTTATCATCAAACTCTATAGACAATGAAGGCAAAGAGACATGAATGTGTAGTAATCATGTGACAAACCCATACAGACACGGAGAGAAGTAAAGAATAGGTCAGTCGCAAGGAGGGTAGAAAATGGACTTTATTTATATTTATCCTTACTATACCCTTAATAGATACTTAGTTAAGCTTTTCTTCTCTTCTTGAAAGTGTTCTCATCTTGGGTGTTTTTTTTGTTGTTCATTTTAGATTTTACTTAGTCAGCTAGATGAGTGTTTGAATTGGAGTATAACCGGGGCTTTCTCTCAAGGTATTTAGTATCAATGTGTTACTTACCAAGCAATCTATGTTCCAAAACAGACTTTCTCCTTATCTTCATAGCTTTCCTAATTTTGGACTTATGTCTATGTAAGACCTTTTAACTTTCTAGATAACTCAGCTTTCAGATATAAGCATCTCCAAAGAAGCTGAGCTGGATATGCATGCTGCTGCCCAAGTAGTGTTGACTCCTTGGGATCTTGGGTTGTGTTCATATCAAAATAAGTAAAGAGAAAACTACGAGTGTTAATTTAAAATAAAAAGCATATTGATTTTTATGAAATTTTGTTTGACTCCGTAAAGTTTAGGTGACTAGAAGTCAAAGAAAGCAGTATACCTTTACACTATTTAAATTTCAACAGTGTTGTATCTCAAAATTATAAGATAGCTGATACTCATGTTATATTTTTATTATTTTTTTGCATCCTATGTGATGTTGAGATCGGGGGGACCATTTTATTCATATTCAACTGAAAGTTAAACACATTTTATATTTATATTAAAAGGCCAGAGTTTTAAAATTTAAAGAACAAGGTATTTGTCACAATGTCATAGTTTTAACTAAAATAAAAAGATTCTGATTTGCTAACAATATCCAAAAAGGAGCTTTATGCAATCATTTTTGTTGCTGTTGTTATTACATTTACTTTACCAGAGAATGATTTTTCATATTCTCTTTTGAAATTCTAATTCCAAACCCTTCTTTTTGAATTTGCTGTAGTTTTATCTGGTGCTTTTAAAGCAAGGTGTGCAGCAGATGCTCAGACTTTGGCATAATGTGATTCATTTCCACAGAAATATTCTATTTAGACTTCCCATAATTCAGTAGAACTTTGGAGAAAAAGCAGTTACCAAAAACCCAAGAACAATTGAATTGGTAAGATGAACAGAAAGCATCCCTTAACCTTTCCTGGCCACGGCTCGCCAGGCAGCTCATGAAGCCAGCTTATCTAGTGAATCTAACCTAAATGCCCAAAGGAAAGGTGTAGTATGTTTAGAAACTTCCTATGCTTATATTTTCTCCTGTGTATAAATCTCTACCTGATCAGTGCCAAGAATTTCCTAAGATAAAATGTAACCAAGACTGTGTTCAAGTCATAAAGGCAGAATTATGATGAAACAGCTGCAGTTTATTTTTTGTGCAGCTATTTTGGACCTTTTTATCCATTTCCCATGTTGATTCCAGAACCAATGTGGAAAAATTTTTAAATGTTTTCTATAAATGATTGCTTTTTTTCAGGTAGAATTTGAATTTTTTATTTGAAAACTAGTATCATGTTTCTGAGATGAGAATGCCATTGTTAATAATTGACATTTTGGAAATATTAAGAGAAATCAAAGTCCTAAGTAGATGGCATATCCCTCCAAGACTGTGTATTAATATTTTCACATCTAACACGTTATAATGAGAACAGGAAATACGATCCTTCGAAAGAATTGCGTGTTTTACAATTTTGATCAAGACTTATGTAGACTAAAAGAAGCCCCTTTCTCTAGGAGAACAATTTCAGTCTCCTCTATGGATCCATAATATAAGGAGGGAAATTATCAGTGAAACTGCAGTAAAATTTTACCTTTTCCCCACTGAAGATCCTTGTATCATCTGAGTTCTTGGAGTCTGAAAACACAAAAAGACAAGGGACTGGTTGTGGCTTTCTACCTTATGACAAGATTTAATAGCTGAACATAGGCAAAATTAAGGAGTTCTACATATTAAGGAGAAAGTTACTATTACAAAAAATGAAGGAAACAGAAATGAAGCATATGGAGTAAACACGTAGCTTGAGGCTGAGAGGCAGGGAGCTGAGACACTGTATAACTCGGAAGTACTGTGGAGACTGATGTCAGGAGCCCAGGATGCTTTCAATTTCCAAATAAGACTGTTTCAAAGTGGGGTTTTAAGATATACTTTATTATCATGACTAATGCCAGTCCATTTGGTCTCCAGAGAGTACCTAATAAAACACTACATGTAATTCTTCACAGTTGAGTCTTTCTTCTATATTTTTATCACACTCTTACAATCCCTTATTCACACAATATCAACTCTCTTCTTAAGCTACAACTAACAGTCTTTCACTTCCTATCCAGCAGTTCCTGTTGCATTGGAACAAAGGTCAACTGTTCAGTGAAATGCACAAGCTCTCTAGGTGTGGCCCCACTGGTCTCTAGAGGGTCATCATGTACTGTAACCATCAATATCACTAGATTCCAGATCACTGAACTTTCTATTACTTAAACAGACACTGACTCTTACCTCTGATCTTCTTCTTTCCTCTCCTTGAAATGTCTTTCTCCAGATCTGCCACTATCTATCTATTATCTATCTATGTACCTATGCTTCTAATCTATACAAAATATGTTTTACCTAAGACTATGAGATATGCTACGAAAGATCAGGAACATTTGCACTTTTGTTTGCTGATATATTACTGCTACCTAGAGCAGTGTATGCCTATCTAGTACACAGAAAATGCTGAATAAATATTTGTTGAGTTAATTAATGTACCCAACAAATACCTTTCAAAGATATTGGCATCACAATCTCACCTTTACTCCACTGCAATGTGTTTCCCTAGAGAGATTAAAAGGTCATGCCTACATTCACATAGTAGTTCTCCAAGAAAATCAGACTTAAAACCTGAGAATTTTGATTCTTGTTCAGTGAACTTGCTACTTACCATACTATACTGCTTTTTTCATTTCTGCTTCAAGCAGTAATCATCTTTCTGAATTATCACTTGAAAACATCTGTTATTTCAATAATTACTAGCAGGATATCAACATTGTAGGAAATTCCCTATAATAACAGCTCTACTGCTATCTAGCACTTACATATAATGTGTATATATGTGCATGCATGTATGTATGTGTATTTGTGAATAAATGCATTTATGTTTGTACATATTTAAAGCATAACTTTTAAGACTGTGCTTGCACAGAGACTGATTTTTAATGATTTATCATCAACAATTTCATTTTCATTGAAGTACTATTTTAAATATGCCACTTTTGTGAAAATTTGAACATATATATATCTATATATATGTATACAAACACATATCCATATACATTTGTACCAATTTAAAAGAATCTACTGGTATTATTTTATATTGCACATTTGGATTATTGTGAAGAAAATATTTGATTAATGCTCATTAATCTACACTTTGAACATTTCTTCCAACTGAACTATTGTAATTGATTTTCATTTTCATGCAATTTCCTAGTTACATAAGGGGCTCATTCATATTTAGTTTGTTAGGTGTATAATTTTTGAACTGAACTTCATTAGAAGTACCTGACTCATGTCTCATCTTAAATAGATTATTTCAAAGCACAGAAATATCTTGATTTTTCTTCAGGTGATCCATAGACAAGCCTGAGTACTTTCTAGGTATTTCTAATAACACTTTAGAGTCTACTGCCAAGTCAATAAAATCTGTTACTAGAACATATAAATTAGATTCTGATGTTCCGGTGTTCCTTAAACAATAAAAACATACACATATATGTTCCCCCTCCTCTTGTAGGGATTTCAGGTTGGAAGGGAGAGGAAGAGATGACTGAATTTTCCCAGAACTGGGAAAGAGAAAGGTCCCTTAACAGTTCCCCTAGAGCTTAGCCAAAGCACATATACATGAACACATCTATTTAATCCTGGTACTGGGCCTAAAGAGGTCTTGATTTCAAACTACCATTTCTCTGCCAAAAAAGCAAGTCAACCATACCACTATTTACAATTTGGCTGAAGTTCTTTCATGCTAATACTCTGACTATCTTGAACCTTTGCACTCTGGATTATAAACCTTCTGTCTTAAAGAAGAATGGCTTCACATACCACTATGGGAATTCCTGATGAGCTATACTGAAAGACATATTTCTGGTAAAAGGAGTCTATCTATTTTCATTCAACTGTATTTGAGTGAAAATGAGGTTTAGGAATAGTCATTAAGTATATATTGAAAAGAAAAATATAATAAGGACATTAAGATATTAGATTTATGTGGATGATTGTTTTCCAGTAAATTTTAATTTTTTTCATATTTTTTGAATTTTCCAAGCCACTATGAAGATGTTATTTTTAGTGTATTCTAAAATTTTTAATAAACAACATAACGTAACATATTGGCCTCAAGCCTACCCTAAAGCTTTTTTAATATTTTGTTTTGTATGTAAATTTAAAACAACATTTCATTTTAAAACAGTAATAACAGACATGCTGAAAAATTATTACATAATAAATTTAAGGTTTAAAGCATACAGCATGATGGTTTGATTTACATATATTATGAAATGATTACCACAAAAAAATTCAGGTAGCATCTCACATAGATATAATAAAATGAAAGAAATTCCTTATGATGAAATCTCTAAGATTTACTCTTAACAAATTTCCTACATATCATAAAGCAACAGGACCCACTGTCATATTTTACATTTCACCCCTAGTACTTTTTAATCTTATATCTGGAAGTCCATCTTCCTCCAATTTCCCCTCCTCCCAATCTCCTCCTTTAGTAAACACAACCCAATCTCCTCCTTTAGTAAGCACAAGTCTGTTTTTTTTTTTTTCTATGTTGTTGGTTTTTTTTTTTTTTTTTTTTTGAGTAATATTTCAAAATAGCATTCAAAATAGCATGGGAAATACTGTGGTAAATAAGGTTGACCATATCTAATTAAAACATGATTAGCATGCCAGTATTCAATACAAATCTCCTAGAGGCCTTAAAATAAGCAGTTTTCCAACAATGGAATCTTTTTATCTTTCTGGACATTCATTCACTGCTGATGACACATCAAAGAAAGGTGTTTATGTTAAATGGCAAGGGAAATCCTTGAGAAGGGAAAGTTTAGGAAGTGAGTGTTGTCTAATAGTTATCTTACCTTCCCTCACCCTAAGTCCTAGATGGTATCCAGGATTTCACTGTCCTGTGCCCCTGCCCCTTCTGAAGCCATCATTCACTTCTTCCATTGGCAGTGGGCACTGTGGTCTGCCACAGGAAACCTTCAGTTTGGAGACGGGGAAATTTTGCTACCTCATGTTTAGAGTTTGAAATATGCTTGGAAAAGAAAGAAGATGAACAGAGAGCAAAAATCAGGAACTCTTTAAGGATATGTGTCTGATTATAGTTACAGTGAGAGGTTATTTGAGAAACTCATGAGGTCTTGGTCAGGGTACATGTCTTGAAATATAACACTGAGTTTTGAGAAATATTTGAGGGAAGTGATTAGATGAAAATAGGATGAGACAGTTGAAGATAATGAACAGGTATGGTAAATACACTTAGGGGCAAGGACAGATGAAAGATTAAAGAAATAAGACTTAAAATGTGGTTATAACCATTTATATGAATTACTTTCTATTTATGCTTAATCTTATTAGGACACAGTAACAATTACTTATGTCAATCAATGAATTTAAACATATCTTATGTTCTGAATAATTGGTAATCTTTATGAATTGGCATTTTGGTCTTTTGTTTCTTAGACAGTATAGTCATCTACTAACAATCTAAATGTGCAGAAGGGAACAGCCCATAAATTTAGCAAGTGGCTATCTCACTTCTTCACAGCTCATTATCATGCTCCATAATACAAATTGGCTGCTCCAAAAAAAAAATTTAGTAAGCCAATTTTTGTATAGTTGGCTACCTTGGAGTATTCTCTTAAAGTGCAGAATTATCCCTTTCCCCACACAGGAAATAGACAATAGTAAATTCCAGAAAATCTATACCACACTGCCAAGCACTACAAGTGTGCTTGCAAGGATTAGCATATATTTTCCAAATAAGAATATATTTAATAATAGACCCCTGCTATAAAAATGAATATAAAAAAGACATTTAAATTACATCTCACTCTGTTCCATAATGCAGTCACCTTGTATCTTATAATAGAAAGAGAACCAAAACTCAACCTTGGAAACAAAATGAGCTTGAGTCCAACAGTTAAAAACAAAATAACAGGAAAATATACTTTAATACTTATGTAAAAAGTAAAATTATACATTAGTTCTCCTTGATCATACACATTAAAGTGTCTTTAATTATAAGAAATTAATCTATAGATAAGGCTATTATTTCCAAGTAGGGATATACCAAGTGCAAAGGAATTTAGGATGAAAATATATCTATTACCTGTAGTCTTCCTTTTTGTACTTTTCATGATAATAAGTGCACATTTTGTTAAATCAAAGAAAACCCAAGTGGTGGCTACATTGCTTGATCTAGAAAAGGAAAGGCTGATAGAGAAAGCTCAGAAATGAACTCAATTACTAAGGTAAATTCTAACTTTTGTGAAGATACCATATATTTTCAATTTATTATTTTTTTCTACTGAATGTCAGTCCTGAAATTCTAGTCAAGTGTGAGGTATGGAATCTTAAGGAATATCGGTTTAAAGTAGGAAAAACATCAATCTAGTAAAAAAATACATTTGGAAATGGGGTGTGTGATAGAGTGAGACTAACTCTTGGAGAACTGACTGGTGGGAAGAGTGAGAAAGGGGACAATGTTAATAGGCAAGTAGTGAAGACAGCTGAGCCTGACTGCTGACAACTGTTCTCCAAAGCTAGAGTTACTGCAGAATACTCCAGCTGAAGTTGGAAATGAGTTCTAAGGCACATTTGTTTTTTCCCCTCTCAAACTGTGTCCAGCATTGTGAAGTTTTTAAAGGGTAAACCCCAGATAATTGTTATGTCAATGGGCTCATTTAAGCATTCTGAAGTCAATTAAATTGCTTGCAAAAAAAAAAAAAGGTTAAAATATACTGCATTCGTTATTGAAGGAACTATCTTCATGTTCAAATTATTTTATCATTTGAAGTCCACATTTTGTGTAGCATATGACATGAATGCCTTTGAGAGAAATTTAATACTGAAAGTTGTTAACTATTTACAAGGGAATTGCTGTTGCATTAAATACTGTTTCTTGATTTTCATAAGATTCACTATTGCATATACTGTATGGTCTTTTTAATATCCAAATCTAGAGATACAAACGGTATGATAAATGACATCAATTGTTTTAGATACTGGGCTGTTACTTCTCAAAACTGAAGTTGAAAACGACAGTCATATTTTCCATTCTCACCTCGTAAGAAATTGTTTCCTCTTCTATAAACAGCATTTTTCTATTTTTTTTGTGTGAGTGGCTGTATATCCTTGAAAATGTCTGTGTTGCGTTGTCACCAAGCTACAATAAATATGTTTTATTGGTTGATATATATGCCATCAGAGACCAATAAAATAAAATCATGTTAAACTTGAAATAGAACCTATTAAATGAAAATTTTTATGCCATAAGATGTTCTCCTCATCTTCAAAACTGAAGTTATTTGTATGGCTGTAAGGTTTTTCCCAGGGAGTAACAGGATAATTCAGTTACAATTTATTGCAATAAAGCAATCATTTGAAAAACACACCCTGGAGTCTTTAAAGAGTTAATAAAGCCTGCTGCAGTACACAATATACTCCCCAAGTGTAGCCTAAATACCAGGATGCTCTGACAAGCTGACCGAGAATATTTAAGTTAAAATTGTATCTGTGGGCTAACCTATTTTAATTACAATGTGAAATGGCTTGGTATCATTAGAAAAGTGTGTGCATTCTTGAAAAATTCATTAAGCAGCAGCTGACTTCTCCATATAGTCTCTGCCTCCTAAAGTGGCATATTCAAGCTTCATTCTCCATGGAAATATACTAACTGTGAAATTTCATGTGTAAGCAGTAAATTATCAGGACTACACAGTGGACCAATTTTAGAAATAACTAATCAAAGCCAATGAATTTCCCATTTGGGTGTGAATGTGTGGTGGTGAGGTGTAATATAGGCTGCTGATGGACACTCACACTCCCAATTTCCTGCTTCATTAGAGCGTGTCACAGAAGTGAAGACTGATATCTTCGTCACCAGTTTCGGACCTGTTTCAGACCATGATATGGTGAGTGACACTGCATTTTTTATTTTCCTGGAGTATTATCTAAATTTAACTTTTGAAAGAGAAATGTAGACTAAGTATTTAAGGAGTAACTTGAAATAATTTGGATACAGCTTTTGTTTTCTCAGTGTGAATACTGTGAAATATGTAATATATATACATATATATTTGTGTGTGTGTGTGTGTGTGTGTGTGTGTGTGTGTGTGTGTGTAATAGAAAATAGGCATTCACTTGTCTGACCAGGCCTATCTATGGTTATCAACCACTATAGTCTTTTTTTCCATCCCTGAGACAATTGCTTTGCCTTTATGCTTACGTTCTGTAAGCCAAATAGTGTGAATTATCTTATATTTTAGTTAGGAGAATGTGGTGATTCAAGGATTCAGGGTTTCTGAGTAGACAGCACTGTTACAGAACAATCACAAAGATCATCATCTCTGACTATTTTGGGCTAAAAAGGGCAAGTAAGTATAAAAGCTGAGTGAATACTTGACCAAAATTAGACAAAGAAATAATCAAAATAAAATACACCAGTGTGAAATGCTCAGCTCACTGCAAGACATTCATTAAATTATTACTAAGTGGCCATGAAATGAAAACATACCTGTTATTTCCTTTTGAACCCAAATAAATTAGCATGAGTTTCTCTTCTAATTGACGGAAACTGGTAATTCCAAAGATATCTGCAGGTATTAAATATTTCTGAACTTACAATAGTTAGGCTGGTATATCAGGAAAAAAATCATAAAGAGACCATGAAAACACATTATAAAAAGTTCAAAGATAGTTATTTGAATATTATTTTTGAAATGTCTTTCTCTTGATACTATCTTAACATAAAAGTCCTCTAATTTCATACTTAATGTGATTCAGAAGTAAAGTTAAAGAAATCATTAACTTAGACCAGCCTTTCCAAAGGTGTGGGGAATTTGTAGTGTTCCCACTTGACAGGTTCAAAGATCTAACAGGTCCTAAGATAAAGAAACCTTTTAAACTACATTTAATCTAGTGTTTTTAATCATATTTGTCCCAAATATGTCCCTCTTTTTTCTCCTTCATATTATACCTATCGACACACTGTAAGACTAGTGCTCTGTGAAAGAGACATCAGGGAATGCTGGCTCGGGGGACAATTAGTTATTTTAGGTCTTAAGATACAAGATATGAAATGTACCAACTCTGCAAATTAGAATTAGCAGAGCGTACATGTGACAGCAGACTGCAAAGTAAAAATACAGATTTCTGAAGAGAACTCCTGGGTTTTTAATCCCAGCTTTTCCACGTGTAAGGCTGCATCCTTGGGGAAGTTACTTCAGATCTCTCTGGCTCAGTTTATTCATGTGGACAATCAGTGTAATAATAATATCTCATGTGGTTATCAAAAGTATTAATTGAATTAATACATGAAAGTCACTTAAACAACTCTTGGCATATAATAAGCACTCATTATTGTTGCGCAAGGACCAAAAATACAAACATTGGCCATCACAGTTGATTTTTGTGGCAATTCACTTTGTCATTTGAGTTGAGTCTATACCTTACTTTATTGAAACACTGTATGATACAATACCTTTTGCTAACTTGATGACTCTCTGAGAACCCATGTGGAACTCACTGCCATGTTGGAACTCAGTCTTCCACAACACTCTTCTTTCATACAACTTTTCTAAATGAGAAATTTGGTAACTCCCCATCAGGTTTAAGGTCAACGATAAGCTCCTCTGCCTTTGAGTAACATGACCTTGAAGCAAATTACACCTGTAAGGATGAAAGTCTCTAATAAATTATTATATTATTGTAATTCCTTATGCCTATAAGATTGTTGTGACTTTTAAATGAGATATGTAAATAAAGCATGAATAGTAGTAAATAAGTAATAAATATTTTTATTATCATTTTTGCCTCTGAATCCTGTCATGAACCTTTTGCGGAAATTTCTTCTATTTTCCACACATCTAAATCCTGTATTTCCACAAAGGCCCATATCAAGATTTGCTAAAAATACTATTTTTTATTATTCCAGTGACAAATTAACTTTCCCTTTCTGCATTCTCATTACATTTATTGACTATAAAATACAATTTAGCTTTTGATCTCATATATAGAACATCTTACAGATTTACTTCTTTAATACAAATGTCTTATTTTCCTAAAATGTCACCAAAAGTCATAAAGACACAGTTTCACAACCCTCACAGTATTGTGCTTTGCTTGGTTACAATAGTGTTGAATAACTACTTATTTGGTGGTATTTTTAGGAGTCTTAATTATCTCTAACAAATTAAGGTCTAAGGGACTCAATACCTTACACCTGCTGTCCTACCTGCATTGTAAACTTTGTGAGAAATAACAGAGATAGGATTATTTTCTTTACTAATAAGTACATTTCCGAAAGTGGTTTATATCTATAGGCATGTGGATACCCGGAGAGTGAACGCCACACTAATCCAGATTAGCACATCCAGGCAACAGCAGTTTTGGCTTCTCTCTGCTGTTGTGTAGAAGGTTCACAGAAAGCTTCCAGCAAGGAAAACAGCAGAATTTGTGAGTCTAAAGGACAGACATCATCCAAAATGATAAAGACAAAAAAAAAAAAAAAAAAGAGGCTGAGATAGGCAAGATAGATTTCTCTTTCTACATTCACCCATCAAGTTAAATTATTTCTTCCTCCTCCCTTCTCCAAACAGAAGAGGAAATAAAGAGCATTCAGGAATTTTATCTTGGTAAAGCTCTTTTCTCAATGATTAAAACATCAAGAGACTCGCTGAAACATTACACAGCAATAACAATATTATTCCTCCTCCTTCTCATTCCTCCTAATCATAATAGTAATAAAATAAAAATGTCCAATCTCTCTTTCCAGCACCTAGAATAGTGCCTCACAAAGAGTAAATTCTCAGTAGGACTTGTTAAGGAACCCTATGAAAAAGCCATATGTAATCAAGTTATTCCTTTGACTCTGGTCAAAGGAACCAATATGCCTTTTTTTGGTCTTAAAACTACAGGCCCACTTGGAATTTTCAGTACACCATTAACTCTATGGTTATGATGAATTACTTTTCCCATGTGGCTTTTAGCCAAATATCAGATAGAAAGAAGTACAGAGTACCTAAGTCAGTGATGCTACCTATTTATTGCCAAAACTACTGAACCAAACAATATTTGAATTGTTCTGTCAAAGAAGCAAATTAGCTATAGGTGTGCAACTAATTTGCTAACTGAGTAGTAGAAATTGTACCTGACCACTTTGTTTTAGAAGATTAATCACCTAAACCACTGATGGGAGAATTATGCAAGAAAGAACAGTGTGATTTCAAATCAGAATTAGAAGGCAGAATGACAAAGCTATTTTTCAAGACAGGAAAAGGTTCATAGTTGTAAAAGTGAGAATAACGTAAGTAATAACCATAAAAACATTTAATATTATTGAATGCTTAAACAATACTAAGAGTTTCTGAATCATATTCCATCTACTCTTTATGTCGAACATTTCAGTTGTGTATTATTATCCACATCATCTAAAGGAGGAAAGTGACCCAGCTAGCAAAGTGTAGCAACTTGAATCCAGGCTGTCTGTCCCTAGAGACTCCATAGTTCCCAAGGCATCTGACTTCATCTGGAATAGAAAACAAAATTAGGACAACTCCTTAAGCTTTATTTTAAAAACCGTTAATTGGCACTCAAACAGCACATTTCCAGGGCATTAGGTTCTCACGGAAATATGCAGGCAGCACAACCACTGAGCTCTGTTTTCCACAGTGCCTGAAATGTAGTAAGTTAAAGCACACACAAATGGCAATAAAGTGCAGTGGGAACGCTGCAATATAATATTTATTCAGGAACATAACAAATATTCTGTCCCCATCGTCAGAATGAGATCAACATTCTCCAAGGACCTACTGTGTTGAACAGGAACACTGGGAGAAACTTTTCTATTGAGTGGGGTTGGAACACTTAGCGTAAATTAATTCTTACCCAGACTTTCCTATTTGTCCAGAACACTCTTCTGTGGAGTCCTCTCTTTTGTCTTGTTTTTGCCCTGCTTGGTTGTGATCATCTTCTTTGCTCAGGTTTCCTGTCCTTCCACTCTCCCAAAGAAATAACACTTTTCCTTCCCAAGTACATAGATGTCATAAATTTGTATTGATAAAAACATAAATTCTAATGTTTACTGAATTTCTTAATGTTTCCGACATTTTTGCAAGTTGTTCACTTCTTTCTCACTGCCATCATCCCCACTTTATAGTAGGAAGTGCATCTAAGTGTAACCTATAGTATAATATAGGAACTTTATAGTATAGGCCTTAGAGAAAGTGAGACAATTACCCATGCAAGTCAGTAGGTAGCTGGCAGACTCTTCAGTTCTAGTTAGCAGGTATAGGATTTGCACCTATAACCATTATATTATGGCTCTTCCCTCTACTCCCCCTTATTCCAACTTTCTGAAAAGGGGCTCTGGCCATCTTGTTTTAATGAACTGTAACCATGGAGCAAGGGCAAGCTCTACAAGTAGCTCCTAGGAGCAAGCAAACAAGTGAACAAAATGTTTAGATTCCTCGGAATGTAGGCAGCTAAGACATCCCCGGAGCCTTGATTTACAGGTGACCCTTGACTCTAGTGTTATCCAAGCTAAAGTAGTTCAGTTGGATAGAGAACAATGTTCATGTGATGATTCTGGAGTGATAGAAATATCATTATTATTGATCCCTATTGCATAAGCTTGTTTGTTGTCCAAAAAGGTAGGGGGGGGGGGAACGCACACGCTCAGAGTAAATGTGTGGCTGTTTCCCTGGCTAGCACTGTTACTCTGCATTATTTCCTGATTTTATGTACAGGCTCCCTCCCCTTTTCTTTCCTCACAGAAAATACAATTCTGTGATACACATCCTTCTCCATGAGTTTTTCTAATAGCATCTAAGTGTAAATAGTTTTTCCCCCTGCTGAATTTAACAGAGGCTTGGCATGTTTCCTGGTGAGTGCATCACAGGTCATATATTTCAGTGTCCTTCTTCCAACACTTCCAGACACAGGAAAACCTAACCAACCAACAAGGCAAATTCTCTTGCCTACAAAGATAGAAAGGCAGCATGTTACACTTTCTTGATTCTATCCCAATCAGCAGTTAGCAAATGCCTGGTGCATTATAAATAGCCAATAGCAATGCCAAATATATGACAGAAGGATGAAACTTCATTCAATCTTTACTCAGTTTTGCTTAAACCCTGGGAAAACAAGGAAGCTTCTTTCAAGCATGAAACACCTAGACACAGACATTATTTATTGCAGGTCCTAAAGGCATAAACATGCATAAAATAAAAAAGGAAAAAAAAAAAAAACAACACCTAGCATTCTCATGCATTAGGGTTTAGGGGATTAAGCTGATGTTTTTCAAGTTAGTCTTCCTTCCAGTCTGAAGCATGCTAAGATGAATGCAGAATGTGGTCATCTTTACTTCAAACCACTGGGTTCTGAATTGAGTGTCAGTGTAGCAAGAACTATAAGGAAGATGAATATTACCCTTTCCAATTTTAGGAGTTGGTAAGTCACATTGCTTGTTTTCAGATTAGCACATGTTTGTATCTGGGTATTGCCGGAAGGAATGCTGTGTTTATTCAAATAAATAGATTCCCTAGCTGTGAATGACGATGAGTCTCACGCATTTCTCATGTGTCTTATACACACTCACAGACACACACACTGCATATCCCACTTTCTTTTTTTTAAAGATCCAAATTATTGGTAAAGTGGATTCATTATTCTCATAGTCTTCACGGTATAGGAAAAAAAGTCTGTGGGGAGAAATGATTTAGCCAAAAAGAAGAGGACATTCACACTAGAAGTATGGATGACTTGGGATTGAGTGAGACTATGGGAGGGCTCCTGAAGACATAATGCTTAATGCTTCTAAGCAGAACTGTCCAATATGAACATTTTCCTCTGTAATAATCTCTAACAAGACTTCTGCTTTTATTTGTAATGTATTCTATTTCTTTAAGTGACGGTATCTTAAAGATGGGGGTGGTATTATGGTAGTGTTTTCTTTTCACATAACTGAGGAAGTAATTGGCAGAATTTTCCTGATCAAAAAATATTTCAAGCATTTATATATTTGTAAAAAGTGATTATGCAAATCTAGAATTCACCTGACACTGGTATATAAAGACAGCCACAAGGTTACCTCTAAAAATCTCTCCCGGATCATACTTTGTTTCTAAAGTTGCAAAAAGTATGCATTATCTATGAAGCTATTTGCACTGTGTAATACAGCACAGTAAACTCTGCCCTTTTCCAAAATTATCTAGGAATATACAATAGATGTATTTTTCCGTCAAAGCTGGAAGGATGAAAGGTTAAAATTTAAAGGGCCCATGACGGTTCTCCGGTTAAATAACCTAATGGCAAGCAAGATCTGGACTCCAGATACCTTCTTTCACAATGGGAAGAAGTCCGTGGCACACAACATGACCATGCCCAACAAACTCCTGCGGATCACGGAGGATGGAACTTTGCTGTACACCATGAGGTAAGGAGGCTGGAAGAGCAGCTTGCTTTTTCTTCTCCCTTGTAGGCCATAATGGGGCCAGCGGCCATAGTCAGGTATTTGTTTTCCTGTTCATGAAGAATAAACTGAAATGTTTTGCAAGTATTAAAATGTTAAGTAAAATGAATAGAGAAAATGAAAGAAAATGTTTACTGTATATTAAATAATTCAAAAGAGCACACTATCTCCAACATGCTCTAATTCATTATGAGGAACTTCCTCTTCCTACCATAAACCTCTATATTCCTGCATTCCTGTAAGGTCTAGATTAAATTTTTAGGAGCTATCTCAAGACACACACACATATATATATATATATATACATATATATATATATTTAAATTATTTATATATAATTTAATATATATATCCAATTTTTAGGAGCTATCTCAAGACATATATATCTCATATATATATGAGACAATGTTTCTATACTTGAAAATAATTCAAAATTCTTAAAAACAAATTCATGTCTAAGTATGTATGTTTTCCATGAAGTTTTCTTTTATTGTTGAAGTAGCACTATAATATTACAAAAGTTTTAGGAGTGCTTCATTAAAATAAAATGTGAGGTTGATTAAATTCACCACTACAATTCTATTCTTCACCTAAGTAAGCACTTTTTTCTTCTGTCAAAACACTGTTTATGGTTAACACAGCTCACACAGCTGGGTGCCACTCCACTTATTTATGTCTTTTAATTCTTATTTTTTAAAGATTTATTTATTTATTTTTATGCATAGAAGAACTTGGGTGTAGGCCAGAGGTAAGGGGGAGCCGAGAAGATTCACCAGAGACAGAGTGGGGAGCAGAACAGGCAGGTTTACTGAAATACAATGCTGAGGGGAGCAGCAAGAGTGGGGAGGTCTGCTGTGCCATATGTGGGTTAGCTCCCTGACCTGGATTGAACTCAGGCTGTCATTGTGACTGCACTGAGACTTAATCCCTATGCCACCAAGAAGGCTTCAATTTTTCTTTTAATTTACTATTACTTTTTTATTGAGATTGGTTTACATTATATATGATTTAGAGGTACAGGAAGCTCCTTCAGGTATTGTTTATACACCATTCCTACCACCAGGTACTCAAAATCTTCCACCATAGTCCTCTACCACAGTCCCTTGTGCTCTCTCCCCACTATACTCTATCCCTCTCCCGCTCTCTTTCTGGTAGCCTCAGTTCTACAGTCAGATTTCTAGAGTTCATTACTGGTTTGGCTTTATGTGATTCTTCATTTTGTTTCTCAGTCTTCCACATGCAAGTGGCACATCCAGTATTTGTCTTTTTCTTCCTGACTTATTTCACTTAGTATCATCCCTTTCAGTTCCACCCATATTGACACACATGACAAGAGTTTTTATAGTTGAGTAGTGATCCATCGTTACAATGGCTATCTCCTACAATATCTCCTAATCCACTCATCTCTCTGGGTACTAAGTAAACATTTTCAAATATATGCATTTACAATATTATTATCAGTTAGATTGAGGATACAGATATTCTTAATTTTATTAAATTGTGGACTATGTTTACATTTCTGCTTGATAAACGTTTCCCCCATTTTGAGATTAATGGAAATTCCAGCAGCTAGAGTACAATAACTTGTGGTTGAGTGAAGGAGTCATGAATCGAAGTTTTGAGTATTTTTAAAGGAAGATATTTTTTTTAAATATTCATAATTTATAAGAAAATAAGAACTGTCCAGGACTCAGTCTCAAGGGAAGTGGTTGTTTAAAGTGCCATATGACCTTTTAGAATTTTTTTTTTTTTTGTATATCTGGCTAGCATTCAGGCCATCTACTTATTCTTTTGGTATGAAAAGGCAAAATCCTTAACTTGGTGAACTGTGTTTAGTATGGGCATGAAATGACATTTTTCTTTTGAACAAAGCTGTGAAAATATCTACCTTCTTATACACCAGTATACAAATGAAAAATAAAGAAAAAATGTTGCAAGAGTCACTTCAGATAGTGAGCCCAACTAGAAAAACTTTAGTAGGATTTAAAGAACTAAAAAACAGGAAAAGAAAGCAGAGGTTCTATGAAGAATCATATTGAGACCTTTCCAGATTATCTAATCAAGGTCTATTTATATTTGAAATTTGGAATAGTTTCTCCCTTGTAAAACACTCTACACATTTTAAAGCCTAAATCCAGAATTCATTCTGCCCAGCTGACAATGTTCTAGAGAGGGATTCACACATACTGAAAAGTTTACTGATTAATAATCTCTCTTGTATATTTAGTGGCCTTCCTCAAAAACCAGCTATATATTCCATCCCCTAAATGGGACTCCTCACATTTGCTAATTGTTATCAGTTTCCTTAATAGTTTGACATAAAAAAATGGAAGTTTAATCCTTAATTTATGTATTTCATATTTGCTTTCTTTAGTTTGTTTTTACTGGCTATAAAGCCCTCTATACATATCTCAAGTTACTTCAGAATACGGAAAATATATTTTCTAAAAACCACATAAGAAATGTGGATCTAAATTTACTCATAATTCTACCAAATAAGATCAAATATTTTTCATTGAATTCCTTTCTTAAATCAGCTTTTTTAAACATAAATACAATTCACATTCCCGTAAGAACTAAAGAGAAACATGACAGAGTTCTGGCTTCAATTAGGCTAACGAAATAGTTGAAAAATAGGGAGATCACATATAAACCCTCAGAGATTTTACCTTAATCTCATTCTCACAACCCTCATTCTTACAGTTCCTCCTCCACAGATTGTTTCCTTGTTTTATACATTTCTTGCTATTTTAGAGAAGGAGGCAGGGAGAGCTGAATTTAGGAGCGAGAACTTCACTTTTTTTCTCTTGCTCATTTTCTCAACCAAGGATGAATTACCACTTATATAAGTATTTATGTAATTAACATCGAGTTTTATTCCCAAATGATTAGCTGTAGCTATGTGCATTAGTTGATAGAGTTTTTCTTTGGAAACATAGCAATTCTTGCCCATCATACTAAGTCAGGGGTCACCTGTTTTCTCAAAACCAGCACACCAACAAACCAATAGAATCCAGTCACTGTTGAAAGGATTTCTGTTTAGATTGTTAACATTTGAGTGTAGTGCTGCAGTCTGTGCCTATCTCCCCTGCTTCCTTAATATATTTGCTACAGTTAATGACATTCAAAGGACCTAATCTGTAGGGGTCTTGTTTCTATCCTTCCCTTAATTGCTAAGACTGACGGTGAGAGCTGAATGCCCAATGCATTTGGAGGACTTTCCTATGGATGCCCATGCCTGCCCACTAAAATTTGGAAGCTGTGAGTAAATTCATTTTATTTTCCTTCATTCTTATGAGAGACCTAAGAGTTAAGCAGGAGATGTCCAGTTATATCTGTTAGAATGATGAATAAAGAGTTCTCAAGAAGTTTAAATAATTTAAACTATTTACCACAAGTGCTATCTATAAGTAATCATCTTTGACTTCATTTTTGATATTTCAGGAAGAGTTTATTCCCTACCTTCTGGACTAGAAAGCATGGATTTAACTATTTTGTGGGAAAATTCCATTTTTGTTGAAGCTGTATTCACACAAAAATGAGTGGCGTATGGATGCTTATACCTCATAGATATCTTCCTTTCCAAAAGATAGAGATAACTGTGTTTATTTATATAACTACTGACATTTGTTTCATCTCAGGAATACTTCAACCTGTTTATCATATGGAAATATTGGTAGATGGCAAAGGACAATAATTGGGTGTTTCTTAATAATGATGCCCACACCTACAAATGTAGCCAAAAATTCAATCTAATCACAGTCACAGAAAAGTTTTATAGCCATTTGTATATACCATGAAATTCACATGTATGTTAACGCTTTCAAAGGTATCTTAGCTAAACTCCCTTTATAGGAACTATCTTTGTGCTCTTTGAAAATAAGTTGCACACCTTAGAGGAGCCATGAGAACAGCAACTCAGAGACCTGCCCAGCTGTTTTTGACTACTAAACACGTAGAAAGCAAGTGGGAATAATGTATTTCTGGTTTCCTGCTGGGGAATTATGTACAAGAACTGAGTCAACTTCTGGACCACCTAACTAGCTTTCTGCTCTCACTAGACAGGCAGTCTAAGCAACTATTTTGGTGAAGATATGATTCACAGAAGAAAAATAGTGGTAGTGTAGGAAGACAGCAAGCAAAGAAAATAGCAAAGGGCCTTCGGGCTTCTAGCAGCACCAGTCATGAAGAAGCAACTTCCCCTATTTATAAACCTTATTCTACACTGAAACCAGTGGATGAACTCCTTTAAAATCTGCCAGCTACACAGGTCTTTGGTGATTAACTCCCTCCTGCCCATTCTTTTCCGAACTTAATGAATTGGATGTTCTATGTCATGGACTATTTCCAGTTCCAGTTTTAACAATATTTTGCATTATAAATTACTTATATGTAGGGCAGTATACAAGACATTCATAAATGCATCAGCTTATCTTATCCATAGAACCACCTTATAGTTAGCAAGATCATGCATCACAGTTTGCCTGGGACAGTACGGACTTATGTCTAATGTGCTGGTATAACTATTAAAATAGTGCCCCCTTTGCCTTCAAAAATATATTATTTGGACAATGAAGTACAAGTTTAGTATACTTGCCAGTAATGCAGTGAATAGAGCTGACAGGACAAAACAGGGGGTTATATTTTCATATAGTGTAAAGGTAAGTGTTGGTCGACTGCTGGCTAGTTCTGCATCTTAAAGAGGATGATATCTTGAGATGTCCTTAGATGTTCTCCTTGTTCAAAGAATGGCTACTGCAACCCCAGCCACTGCATCTGTTTTGAAGATGAAGAGGAATATTGGGAAAAGAAAAAAGTAGTGCCTATATATATACACACACACACACACATACACACTCACACACATATATATATCTCCTAAAAATCCTAACAGATATCTACTCACATCTCATTCATCGAAGATGTGTCATACTGCCAGTGCTAACTGTGAAAAAGTCTGGGGAGAAATATTTTTAACTGTGTACATTCTACCTGAATAAAATTGGAGGTATTTTGGGAAGGAAGAAATGGTTAGTGAGTAGAAAATAAACATTGTGTCATTTAAGAAAAGTGAAGTTAGAGAAAAGTAAGTCAGCAGTTTTCCACCCCAGAGCCTGTACCTGTGCTCTTTTCTCTACCTGGGTTACCTTCCTTTGGTTTGTTTATATATATATATATATATATATATATATATATATATATTTATTTATATATAGTCACCTTTCAAGGACCACTTTTAAAGTTTGTCTTTATCTAATCCTTTGTGTGATATCTCTATATTCAACATATAAGGGAAGCCATCCAATATTTATCTTTCTCCTTCTGGCTTGTTTCACTTAGGATAATACCTTCCACTTTCTTTGGTTCTTATAATGCTTACTTCTTCTCTGTCCACATCTCAATATAAATGGTCCTTAAGGCTTCCTTGATGACATCTAAATTTGCATACAGACCTATCAGTCTTCTTGATCAAAATATACATTTATTTCATACCATTTATCATAGCAATGATTATTAGTTTTATTTCTTTTTAACATTCTTATTGTCTGGAAATTGTAAAGTCCATGGGAGCAGGCCCTATTTTGTTCGGCATTTCCTACCACAAAGCCTGATACGATGTAGGCACCCAATAAATGAGTTTTGAATGGATAAAGATTACAATGATCAGCTTTTAATATCCCTTCAAGTATTTTAAGTATCAGAAGTTTCAAGTTTCAGAAAAGATGGTCTCAATTAAGGTTTATGATCTGTGGGGAATGAAAGAGAGAAGACATGGCATTGAATGGGAGGCACAGAAAGAATACCAAGATTAGTTACCATTGCCTGCCGTTGGCATGAGAAGAAGCAGGAGTGTTCCATTAATGGTGTAGTCATTTTTCTGACCTGACCTACCTAGCACATTTAAAGGATGAAGAAGCTAAGACATAAGTGGACAGAAATGTTTTGACCCAGTTTTTGAAGCAAGCATCTTGCCAAAATACCAATAAAGAGAATAAGCAAGAGATAAGCAAGAAGATTTTCCAATAATTTCATAGATACTCTGTAATAAATGTTTATGAAGACTCTGAATCAACCCTATCCATATGTTGATAAGAATTAAACTCAGAAAAGCAGATGTTTTCCCTAATATTCTCCATTAGATTCCATTAGATTCTGATTGTCAGGACTAAATTACACATTCTGCTTGTTAGGAATAAAGTTTTTCCCATAAGGCCAAATAATCTGTAGACAATATGCATGATGCAGTTGATATCATTCAACTACTTTTTAAAGGAAAATACAAAATATGTCCTACAAGATTTCGATTATAGTCTGACAGTGAGATCTAAGAAAGCACTAGATCTAGTAAGCACTTAACAAATGATCATTTTCTGACTATTATCAGCACAGAGCTTTATAAACAAGGAAAGAGGGATGAGAAGTTTACATGAGTTATGAAGAATAACTAACTTTAGAAATTATTTATAGTGTCAGCTTCATATAAATGAGAAAACAAAGGGTCATAAAAGTGAAGCAACAGTGACAATTAGGAACTTCTCTTTTGACACCAAGTCTATACACCCTCATGTTGTACCACCTCAGTGGCTGCATAACCCAAACAAAACCTCTGCATTGTTTCTTAAAGCTTTTCTTAATCTGCTAATTTATTTGAAACCTCACATTTTTTTACTATGTAGTTGAAGACTCTTTTTAACCTTCTTTTCTTTATACTGAAGAGTCTCAAATCAAGGAAGTTTTCATAGGACCTTCTCCCCAGAGACTGAGATGAGGAACAGTGGGCAATCTCACCTATTACAAGGCCACAGGTTTCTGTCCTCTACACCATAGAACACCAGCTTTCATCCTGTGAATTTATTCTTCATTGCAGAGTATCTTCATTGAGAAAAATGAACAGTTAATAATCTCCACTTTCACAACAATTTCATGAGATTTTGTACACTATAGGGCTTCTATGACATTGCAAAAAAGGAAACATCAACCTTATATGAAATGAGAAGTTGATGGTGACACTTTTTTTCTGCTCTATAGCTATATCAGCAGCCCTCTGGCAAAGGCATAGAAAGATAAGATCCAGGCACTGTTTCTAATGGCACTGTGATACAGTAGCAAAAACTTTAGTTTGTTATGAAATGACAGATCTAGAATTGACTTCATCTCTAATTATATGACCACCAAGTATCCCTGCTTGGCTTCTGGCCACATAATGTCAGTTTTTGCCTAGTAAATCCTTACTAATGGCAGTGGGGTAGAATTAATGGCACTCTGGGTTCTTACTTGGTTTTCCTTCTAAGAAGCTAGGCACCCTTATGCAAGCCATTTAGTGTTTCTGTGCTTCCGTTTACCTATATAAAATGAGAAAAAACATGTGATCTCTGAATTCCTTCCCAAGGTGATAATTTAATTATTCTATGTCCCGTAAACTTGAGATGTCTTCATGGATCAGACCTATCCATTTAAAAAATAAGAATTTATCCTGATTAAAAAAAAAAAGTTTGAGTGAGCACAGCAAATCTGCAAATCGAAAGCATTATGACTCTCCTCAATTAAATTAAAAACTTGGTTTTTCAAAATCAAGCTAAAGAGCCTCCTAACAAATGCAATCCTTCTAGTATATGAATGTTGATTTTTTTTTTTAAGTCAAAGACCTATTAACTCGATGGGAGGAAACCTTTCACATATGTATATATCAAATCCCCCACGGTGTATATTTTAAATATCTTACATATTTGCCAATTACAGCTCAATAAAAGGAAATAAATGCATAAAGACTAGTACAGTGAAAAAAGTCAACAAGGACAACACAATTACAAAAAAGAAAAGTCCGATGACAAATTCCCAATTGTCCAATTGTCACTCTTGCATGTTTCATGAAAGAAGCAATGATGACAAATTAATTCCCTGTGTAGTCTCTCTAACTTCTGAAAGAGTCTGTTTAAAAAGATACCTGATTGTAAATTGGTACAAAAAAATTGATATTGGAGCAGACAGGATATTCATGTAATCATCAAGGTAATACTTACTACATTTTTCTGCATCACTTGCCCAAGAGAAAAATGTCATTTAAAGAAGCTTTAGTTCAGAGAATAAGAGCAAGGCTTGCAGCCTGCTTTGGGCTTCCTGCTTATGTGCATGGAAGAGGCAGCCATTATTTTATACCTCACAGAACCTCAGCTTGGACCACTGAGCACTGAACAAACATCCAACCTGGTCACCGTGGGGCAGAGTGAGGTCAAGTAAGGCTGCATTGTGACTTTTATGGGTCCTAGAAACATCACCTTATAGGACAGTTCTCAAAAACATACATTATTTTAAAGATTTTTTTAAAATTTTATGACTGTAAAGATGAACATAATCCTGCTTGGATTATATTATATCTTATTTTTCCTTCTAATTTTAAAGTATTTAAAATGTTTGTTGGTGCGGCAGACCTCTCCTGCCTCACCCGCTGCTCCCCTCAGCAGTGTATTTCTGATCTTTCTGTTCTGCTCCCCACTCTGTCTCTGGTGAAGCCTCTCGCCACTCCACACCTCTGGCCTGTACCCCAGCTTGTATGTATAAATAAATAAATCTTTTAAAAAAAATAAAATAAAATATGTTTGTGGACTCTTAAAAGTAGTGTGAGCCCTGGACCCTATTTCTAGTGAAGTTGGCTAAGGAGTAGAACTTTCATAATGGGCCATCTTTTGCTAGCATATATTCCTTTCAAAAACCCTGGAAGCAATTTGCTTTTGTTAATGTGATATCCTTTAAATTATTAGTATCTTCCACATCTAGATATATGAAAGTATTTCCATCATTTTAACCTACATGAAATGGAAGTACTGTGACTAGAAATAGAAGAGCTATGGAATTCATTCTGTTCCTTTTCTCTTACTTACTCAGTATGCCTCCTTCCCCAATCTATGTGACCTAACCCGTCACATAGGAAAATGGCTAGATTAAAAACTAGCATGGAAAATGAAAATTATTGATAAGTGTAAGGATCTATTTGGTGTAGCTCCTCCTCCTCATCATTATTACTGTGAACACTTTGATTTAAAAAGGTGATGAAAAAAGAAGCAAAATCAGACTTCCTTTAAAAACTGGTTTTCAGTAATAATGCCACTGTTACTTTTTTATATTTGCCTTTTTTCTGGCTCCATATAATCTGGACCCAAGCTATTGACTGTACCCTCATTTCATCGCTTACGTACTTCATTCATTCTTATCACACTGGTCTTCCTGTTCTTCCTCAAACATCTCAAGTCTGCCTGCCCTAGAGAAACAAAACTCTTCAGTGCTCCTCACTCCTTCATTTCTGTTATATATTTATATAAATGTCACCTCTTCAGTGACCCTCTGAATCTCTTACCTAAAATAGGCCCCACATTCTTCATTCTCTGTCCCCATACCTGTTGTGTGAGAATTTAATAACACTTAAAACTACTTGAAATTATGTATTTCTTTGCTTATCTGTTTTGTCCTCACTACTGCAATAAATGTTCCACAAGATCAGGGAGTCTTATTTGTTATGTTCATTACTGTATTCTAAGCAAAGTACTTTGTCCTTTGTAATGTAAGAGTACATAGATTCCTAAATGAATAAGGAAAATTTGTTTTAGTTTTATTAAGCTAAGGAATGTGGGCCCTCCTTTCCTAGCCTGCTCGTTGGAACCATACGGTGGAAAATATGAAGCTGGTAGAACACACCCACTAATTAGGAGAAACAAATGGCAAGACACATGGACCATTTTCCATTATTTCCTTTTAGATGCTTATACAAGAGCAGAAGTTGTATATGAGTGGACCAGAGAACCAGCACGCTCAGTGGTTGTAGCAGAAGATGGGTCACGTCTAAATCAGTATGATCTTCTTGGACAAACAGTAGACTCTGGAATTGTTCAGTCTAGTACAGGTAAGTGTGATGTGGTAACTCCAGATATGGAGAAGAGTACAAAGTTTTTTGTGAGAATTAAGTGAGGCCTTCAATAAGAAAGAAAGAAAGATAAAGAGGGAGAGAACTGGGAAATAGTTCAATTGGGAGTAGCACAAATTCTAAAGACCTGTAACCTTGGCCTTATCATTTCATGTCTGTTGGCCACTGTTTTGTTGAATTGGTTCTATGTGATCATTTCATCGGGCAACACCACACTGATACATGGGAGTCGTGGAGCAGGCTACATAATACAGGATGCTGCAGAAGAGCAAGATCCTGGCCTTTTTATTGATAGAATAATCATACAGCATCAATTGTAAGGGGAAGGAGGGAGGGGTGAAACTAGAAAATGTGCTGTCATGTATAGTATCAAGGGTTGTGGGCCTGCCCTCCAAGCACTTCTTATCTGCTTGATGACTTGGTATTACAATTGAGATCAAGCCCGAGATCCCCTGCAATAGTTTGTCTTATCAACAAGGTGTTCCACTGATAAGCTTCTGGGGTCCCCTGTCATATACTGGTCCATGCCCCCTGACATTCCTGGTCATACTTCGTGATGTATAAGCCGGGAGTACGTTTTATGCATCGGTCATCAGCCCCTCAGGCCTTCCCTATCATACCTCATGATGCATAGCCTTCCCAGAGTGATCAAGCTTTCTGCTCTTGATTGATTTGAAAGACACCTTGTAAGGTTTGGCTATAACTGACTGACCACTGACCGGGCAGTTCTGACCCTGTATAGGAATGCAGAACCACAGGTAACAAATGGTGGCCAAAGAGGCCGCTTAGGATTAGCAGGCCCACATGTGATCAGTGTGTAACAGCATTTAAATACAAAAACTCTTAAGGAAGAGTGCTTGGTTAAATCTTTATTCCTTTGCCTTGCCAGTTGATTGTAGTAACCTCACAGGGTTGTTGGAAAGAGTAAATTAAATCCATGAAAAGTACTTGTCACAGTTCCTGGCACATAAAATGTTCTTAATAAATGCTAGCTATTAATATCATCTAAGCTTCATTTACTGTCACGATTCAATGAATCTTGGTGAATTTGTAGAAGTGAGTATTATGCACAGTATGCCAAAAAAACAATTCCTTTTACAAATCCATTCATATCGCCAGGATTTCTACAGCTAAAACCTGCAGAAAAAGAATCGTACTACTGATCACTTCATTTTGGGATTTAAAGGTGCTCTGCCATCCTTCTTAGTGATCAGCTCTTTTCCCAACAAATACACAGAACTAGATCAGACACTATTAAGCAGTTAGTTCCAAAATTTTAAATGTGCGAAGTTGTTCTAAGGAAAAGCTAAAAAATTAGTTACACAAGTATCCATTTGTAACTAAACTATGAAGTGTGAGCTTAAGGCTAGAATATCAACTTACCCTCATCCCAAATACATTTGATTATTTAACGGTCAACAACTACTTTTGTGAATGTCTTTACCATTTTAATTACTTACTTTAATTTGTAATTTCTAAAGAAAGACAAATTAGTAAAAATAAAGGCACCAGTGCTCTTTTTCTCAGAAAAATTTTTTCTTTGATTTCAGACTTTATATTGGGACCATGATCATTCTATAACAGAATTTTTTAAAACTTTATTTACTTTAAAGCACCCATGGTTACCCTAGAAGTCCAAATACTTATTTTCTTTGTGTTTTGAAAAATGGAGAACATTTTTCCATGGTTTTATCTGTATTTGAAATGCACCTGCCACAGTGAAGAGTCTTAGACTTTGCAGATGTGGATTCAAGACCTGTCCCGACACTAAGACTTGTGACTTTCGTGAAGTCATTTATACAATTAGGAACTCTTGGTATCTTCTAAAACTGGGTATTCTATAATTTTGCATTAAGATGAAATAACATAAAACATCCAAGTAGAATGTTATATAATAGATTCTCAAAATGATAACAGTTGTTGCTATAGTCCTACAAACACCCAAGAACACAAGCATATTTAAAAATTTCCTTCCTCATAATTCTTGTTGGAAAAGATACGAAAATGAGCAATGTTTACTTTTTTGGATTGAATGCTATTATAAACTGGATATTGTGGCAGGCACTAGTGATATAATGATAGACAAGGAAGAGATCTTGCTCACAAGGAATCTGAAATCTAAGGGAAGACAAACACATAAACTATAATTATCAAAATGGGTGGTAAATGCTGTGATTAACGTGTTTTTTTTTTGTGAGGGCAGAGACCATGTCTTTCTTGTTTCCCTATTATTTACTATAGAGGATGAAATAGAGGATGCACTAAACAAATAAACAAATATTTCGAATTAATGAATAACAAGTGAAACCGGCCTAGGATAACCAAGGAAGGACTGCTGAAGGGGGTGACTTTCATTGTGTTTATCCACCAGTTAGAAGTCAAGTATTTACTATTACAGACTTTCAGAATAACAGACATGGAACTTGTCATCCAGAAATTCTCCTTCATGTTCATTAGAATGGAGGTTGGAGAACAGTAGGGAAATAGTCCTTCCAGCGCAGTAGCATGCATGATATAATAGAAGTATGAAATATAAAGCCATGAAGGTTGCTTGGAGGACAGAGTACCTGCATTCTACTTCTAGAGCTACTGACCTTGACATGTCATTGTATCCCTTTTATACACCAGTATCCCTGTCTTAGTCTGATGACCTTGGAGACCTCACTCATCTTCCTAACGATTCAGCCAACCTACGCTCTAGTTCTCAGAAAAGATACAGTCATAAAAAGCAGTAATGAGAGACAGTGGCCCAACCTACACCATAAAACTGGCTGTAACTCATAAGTTGGGTCTGCCAAAAGTTGTCATTCTGTGCTACAGAGGCAAGTTCCTCTATACAAAATAAAGCTTTTTCTTATCATTCCCATAATGTATGCAGGAGGCGGGGGGGGGTGTTACTAAGGAGAATAATGAGCAAATTGTCCAATGGTGAGAGCTCAATTTGATGTACGTTTTCAGAGACACTGAACTACACTTCCTCTGGGTCTATTTTAGTTCATCAAAATCCACCTCAATAGAATTCCGTGGGAAGAAACAGAGATCTTTCGTAAGGTGTTCAATGTCATATTTCACATCTCCTTGTGAAGCCCTGAAAACATTGAGATAAATGACAGAGAGTGCTATTACCTCCCTGTTTCTGCCATAAGACTAGGAATGATGGCAGGAAGGAGCACGCATATTGAGAGTGATTAGATAAAAAGCCTCTTCTTCCATCTTAAAATTCTCTGTGGAGAGCAAATCAATTCAAATAACCTCTCAGAAGGTTAGAAGTGCCCCACATGCCTGCAGCCAACACACCCGGAAATACATACTCACATGTTTACCAGTATCCTCTTAAAGGTCAAAATGCTTCCAAGTCACCTAAATGAAATAATAAGGAAAACATGAAGCTCAATCCAGCACTTGGTTTAAAAACTCGGTGCAAACACATTAGAGGCACTATTCTTTCCCTGGAGTCTGCCATCACATTTGGGGGAAGAAAATGAGTTGGGAACTAGTTTGAAGTATACTTTTCATCTGGTAGTGCAAAATCTTTTCAGGCATGTAGAAAGATGAGTTCAACCAGTTTATAAATCCAACTGTCCGTTATTCATTCATTTATTCACTTATTCCTTCAATGATTTGCTCGTTTATTAAGTTCCACACTGCAGTTGAACCTGGAGGAATATTATGAAGGACACATTGTCCTTGCCCTCAAGAAGCTCATAGTTGATAGTAGACAGCATGTATTGGTACTGCTTTAACCCTCACCCTAATCCTAGGATGCAGTGTTGTCCTATTATTATTACCATTCCCATTTTACAAATGAGACATAATTGAGATGCAGAGTGGCTTAACAATTTTTCTAAGGTCACATAGCTGGGCAGTGGCAAAGATGGGATTTGAAGGTGGGTAGTATAGCTACAGATACCTGCTCTCAATCACATCACAGTAGTAAAAGTCAAGATAGTCATGTGTGAAAATGCAACAGTGTGCTACAGCAAGGTGTTTAAGAGAGTGTCCTCTGGAGTTAATCTGCTAGGGTTGGAATGCTGCTTTTACCACTAATTACCAGTGTGACCTTTGGCAAGACATTTCTCGTTCACCTTTCCTCGTGCACTACTAAGATAATTAAAGAATCTATTTCGTGAACCACTGAGATTAACATGAGAAAAGTGAAAGTTAACTGCTTAGCAGAGTATCTGGCATATAAAAAAATCTGCAATACATGTTAGCTATTATTACTACTACTACTACTGACAGTATGAGTATTAAGAAAGCAGCATAATGACATAAAGAGGTAGTCATTTCTGCTTGGAGTAGTAAGAAGGCAGCTTGGAAAGACTCCAGGCATGATCCCTTTCCTCTCCCTACTACACTACATTATGCTGCCTAAGTAATTATTTAAGGACAGACCATGCAAAATTCACCACAGTGATTAAAGGATATGAAAATCTGACTTACATGGAGAAGTAAAATAATGCAATTAGTCATTCAGTATAAAAATAACATGGTCAGAAAACAATGAGAATGTAATATTATGATGCGTTATAAAATGTACACAATCATGACTGTTTCCAGATTCTATCAAAGGAATTTAGGTTGGATTTGTTAAATAAGGTACGTCTTTTTTGTGAATGACTAATTTTTATCCTTAGAACAATTGACGAAGAGAAATTGTAGGGTCTTGCTTCCCAGATGTAGTCTTCTCTGGAAGGGGTAATTTAAGGAAGACCCTGCAGGGTCAGAATTTTCATTTCTGAGGAAAGCAGGTATCTCCCCTATCAGGAAACACTGGCATTCACCAGAGGAGACTTGGGGCTTCCCTGCATACAACCCGGTACAGGACTCCAGAGAGATAACTAACCAAGGAAGATGACGATCGGCTGCGGGAGAGACTTCTACATCATCTGGCCAACTTGTTCATGTTTCTGATGAGGGTCAGGTTCAGGGAGGCTAAGCTACCCAGAACTATATCCATTGTTTTTGTATGTCTATGTCAGTATAATGTGAAGCAGATATTAAAATACCAAACCTTCCCTCAATGATACTTCATTTCTCTTTAAAAAAGAAAAAATAGTAGCACTAAGGAAAACACAAAGTTAAGAAAACCTGGAAAGAAAATGACAGTTGCACACGGACTCAATGTGCACAATTTTGTGATGGCAGTGGATGGCTAATTTCTTGAGCTGGAGAGAGAACACATTTCTATTTAATTTTCCACACTTGACTGGGAATTTTTTAAAAATATGTTCATTTCTATCATTTCATTTTATCCTCACAGGAACACAGGAAAGAGTTAAATAAAATACTATCAATTTTAATTGAATGATGTCAAAGAAAGTTAAGGGCTTTACTCTCTAAGTAAGAGACATTTGAGAAAGCTGAGAATGGTGCCATATCTATTCTGCTTTTCAAAATTACATGCCTGCTTCTGTTCTTCCACTCTCCTCGATTTTGTATTGTAGTATTTCAGAAATATTGTCACATCTAATTTACAAGCTTCCCTCAGGGTTACATGATGTGTAAGGATATTTGAATTACAATTCTCCTAGAATGTTGAATTAGAGGAAAGGAATTTGACATGCTTAGTGCATAAGCACTTGATGTCTAGACACTCAACTTAATTTAGGAAACTGATTTTATTTTTTTGTTGTTCAGTTTTTCTTTCCTTTTTAACATTAGTCTGATTTTTCTCCTTTTTCCTTTCCTTAATTAAACATTTTTTTACCAAAGCTCTTATATTTACTTTCAATTAGGAACATTATTTTAGAAGACTTCAGATTACCCTATTCTTTCTCTATTTGTTAGTGAGGAAGTGACTTATAAAATAAATACAGTATCAAATAACAGTTCTTCAGATCTTCAAAATCACATTCTTTGCAGAATCTCCCCAAATGTCATATTGCAAATAATAAAAGAAAATAATGGAATGTACATAGACACTCATTTTTATGGCAGTATATAAAAGATGGCATTTTTTCCTTGAGCTGATGACATTTTGTAGACTACAATTGAATGAATGGTTAGGAATAATAATGCATAGTCCTGCAAGGGTGAAATATAACATGGTTCTATCCACACAAGGCATAAGTTAGCAGGATCCTGGATATATTATTTTTCTGTATTTTTCTCAAATTTGAAATGCTTATTTACTTTATTGGGGTAACAGTGGTTTATAACACTATACATGATTTAAGGGTATGCCCCCCCCCCCTCAGATGTATGCTACCACAGCACGCATTATCTTTTACTCTAGGCCACTGGTCCTCTATCTGCTTTGTTCCCACTCCCACTTTCCCTCTCCATCTAGCAGCCTCAATTCTGCAGTTTTTATAGATGACCTTCGAGAAATCACCTAAAGATATGTACAGAAAGTGGAAATAAGTTAATTAACATTTTATGAACTTTTGAAAGAGATGCTCACAGGTGCTGATTTGAGTGAAAGCCCTTAAGTCTCAATGCATCCCTTTTCACCCTTGGCAAGTATTGAATGCTTAGGATATGTATGGGCATTGCCATGGCTAAGGAACTTTCCTTCTGAAATAGCTTTCAGTTGGGTAGGAGGGATAGCTGTACATAACTAGCTAAAATCAAAATTATGATATATTATTAAAAATGTAAACAGGGGCTTATATGTTGAAGTTAGAGTTTACCAGTAAAAAGCAGGTATGAGCATTAGTACCAAGAGTGAAAGCATGAATGTATGGATGATTTCCTACTACAGAGAGTAAACGCATTTTTTTTTACCAGTGTATCTATAGTTCTGATTAAAATGGAGAAAGAAAATGAAACATGAAGCTAAATTTTATTTTAAAACTCTTATGTAACATGACCTTAATTAGAGCTCTTACTTTTTATTTTCCCTACAAAATACTTCTCATCATTTTATAGGTCAGAAGACTTAGGATCAGAGTGTCTAAGTGAGTTGCCCAAGTTTACCCAGCAAGAAAATAGAGTATCTGGGCTTTGATCCCAAATTCATTTGCTTCAAAGCAAGAGCACTTTTCTTCCCAGCACTTTTCTTCCTACTCCATGGACCCAATACTTGGGCTGAGCCCAGACCATAACAGAACAAAATATTTAGCAACAGGGGATATCAAGTAGGGAATTTTGTAGCTCAGGATACTGAAGTGTGAAAATGTGTGGTGAGAGAGGAGACTGGAGTGCATGAGAGAGCTATGAAGTGGAGAGTCTGGAATATGGGTTAGGGTATAAGCTGGTTTGATTGTCACAATGGGGGAGGAGAGAGCTTTGTTACTGTTGTCTTAGGGGTAGAGGACAGGGATGTGGCCTAATAGCCTATAATACATAGGGTAGTCCAGCATTAGAAAATGCTGAGGTTAGGAAATGCTGATATAGAGGGAATCCATTTCGGTTTTTTAAAAGTATTTGTGTGCACTTTTAAAAGGTTTCTCTGACATCACAACTTCAGGAATACTAGAGTTAAGATAATATTGAACATAAATAAGACAAAGAGATTGCAATCAATCTACAAGGAAGATACTAGCAATAAGCAAAGATCAGAGACTGAGAGATACTACACAGACAAAATTACATAATGATCAGCTGATTCCTTGCTGTCTTGTTCTGAAGCCCTTCATAACATCCAAGGATTAGGTCTAGGTTTTTAGCCTGAGTGAACAGATGGGTGGCAGTGCCGTGGATTAGGAAACCAACACAAAGTAGAGAAGCAGCTCTGCTATATGCTGGTCATTGTTTTTTATGGGAGAGATTAACTAATGTCAGTTTTGATATATTAGTCAGTGGTATCACTGAAAAATTAATATCTCGGATCTCCAAGTTATAGCAGATATTTGGGAATAGAGGTCATGATTAAGAGCAAATTTACTTAGAGATACAGATTTGGCAGGCTGCTGGCTAAAAATAATATTAGAAGCAGAGGTGAGGAGGGAAAGTCCTTGCTATAGTTAAGAAATGGACAAGAAAACTGAAGATAGGACTATACCAGGAACCTTAACATTTACTTTACAGAAAGGTGAAGATTAGTGCCTGACATATAGAAAGAGCTAAATAAATACTAATTGAAATAATGATTTGATAAAAGTGACAGGTAAAGGGAGAATATGAATCAAGATAATAGGGGCAATCAGCATAGTGTAATTCTTAAAGCTGCAAAGAAGGTGAGCAGCCAGCATGAGGACTGAGAACTTCTTTAAGATAGAGATGTTCAGGTACAGATATTACGTGGTCATCAATAGTTACTGTCACATTATGGAAGGAGGAAGCTGGATGGCCAAATGCTATGACATAAATTGGTGACTGAGTAGGAAAAAGTTTGGATTCAAGGGAAGGAGAAAGGTAGAGAAATGTAAAGACCAGAGTGGTGTCTTCTTAGCAAGAATATGCCATGTTTATCTACCCACCCACATGGTTAAACATATATTTAAAGTGAATAAAATTAAAAGCTTCTAAGATTTGTAATTGAGAAAATATGACATCAATTAAAAAAAAAACTCCTGAAATTAATGTTATGTGTATATTGCTTTGGATCTGTAAATGAAATCAGTCTTGTGAGTATGGAGAGTATCTAGTTCATCTACTATTTCCACAGATCAGGCTGGGACTTGGACAGTTCAAAAGCTAGTTAGAAATGCAGATTTTTATGGCCCATCTCAAAGAATGGTTTGTGTATCTAGAGAGGACTTAAAGAATTACATTTCCAAAACCTTTTCAGGTGACTCTGATGAAGATGTTCCTCAAAATAAATACTGAGAAACAATGCATCCTATGCCATTCTCATTTCAAGCTTCAGACTCAGCCAAACACCTTTCAGTTGGAGAACCACTGAAAGGAAGTGTTGGGCCAGAATTTAGTGCTCCTGAGTTGGACATCAAAGCTCCTTCATTATGTGACAGGGCAACCCCAATATAAAATGGGGTGCCTGACTGTGGGTCCTCATCCATATGCTTAAAAGGGACTTATAAGAAGACTAAATTGCAGGCACACACAATAAAATTAATAAAGGGTTTATTTACGAAAGGAGGGGAAATGAAAAAAAAAAAGAACAACTCAAGGGAAAAAAAAAAAAAAGATAAATTGGTGAACGTGTCCAACCAGTTCTGCTGAGCTGGAATCCCAATGGCGCACTAAAACCCAGTGAACAGCCAAGAGAGTCCCCAGGTCCACATGTCTGGTTATATATCAAACCTGGCTCCTTAACTACACCCTCAGGTCCCAGCAATCATCCCTTCGGTGATGACATTATGAAATTTGTAGTCCTTGTTGTCTTGGATCTCTTTGGTCTAAGGTGGGGGTGGAGTCCATAAAACCTATCTGTGGAGTTTGTTCAGGACGTCCTTTCCCCCCAACAATTAGACAGCCTGGATCTTTCCTAAAGTGAACAAACTATGGACCTGCTCTGTTCTAATCCTTTTGTCATGTCATCAGGTGTTAGCTGATTGCCTTCATGGTCATTAAAGTCAATCTGTCAATATATATGCAGACATATCTCTAAATGTATGATGTAAGGACATCCTTGAGCTCTCTGGCACCTCAATCTCATCTTCAGAGCCATTTTGGTGTGTTTTAATGTTTCTTTTCTTTCTTGGGTAAGAGATGTTCTCTCTAGTAACCACATGTCTCACAAGAAAGGATATGCCTAACCTTCAGGCTTTTGTTGCTGCTGAATATATACTCAAAGATAAATAACTCCTTTTCAAGGTCAAAATGCTCAACCTTATTGTCTCTTTCACTCTCCAGGAGAATATGTTGTTATGACCACTCATTTCCACCTGAAGAGAAAGATTGGCTATTTTGTTATTCAGACATACCTGCCATGCATAATGACTGTTATTCTCTCCCAAGTCTCCTTCTGGCTTAACAGAGAGTCTGTACCAGCAAGAACTGTCTTTGGTAAGTGCCAGTTAAGAAGTGCATGCAGGGGTCTCAATATAGCATATCAATAGCATATTAGTGATACTGCAAATAGAATGAAAAAATAATACTGCATTAAACTCTGCGGTTAGTACGATGGACAAGTTCAAGGAATTGCCGTCCTCATTGTTTCAAAAAAATATTTCTTTAAATAGCAAGCTGTTGTAGTGTATGCAAATAGATGAGATTAACAAACATTTGAGTTGATATTTGTGGGAGAGAAATAGAATGAAGCAGGGATTAAATGTATCACACTAGATTAAAAACATACATGGAAACACTGAGGTTAAATCATAAATTGAGGGCCTCCCCGGTGGCGCAGCGGTTGAGCGCTGCGCTGTGGAGCTGTCGGCAGCGGCAACGCGAGTTCGACGCC
>PVIJ01015273.1:0-28261 GCA_004024925.1 Scalopus aquaticus
GGGAGGGAAGGGAAAGGGCACAAAATGGAATAGAAAAGAACACAAGGGACCATGGAGATGGATCACGGGTGAATTGGTGGTGGGCTACCCTAGGGGAATACAAAATGTAAAAGACATAAATAACAATAAAAATAGATATTAAAAAAAAAAATATATATATATATATATATATATTTTTGCATCGTTGTTTATATATAATTTATATATATAATTTATATTTATTTATATAATTTATATATATAATTTAAATATATAATTTATATATATATAATTTATATATATGGAAATATATATATATAATTTATATATATATAAATTTTTTTAAAAAATGGATGAATCCCGGGCCTCCCTCTGTAGCCTAGGGGTTAAGTCTCAGCGCTAGCAACCTGTGCTCGCCACTGCGACCTGAGTTCGACCCCCGGCCAGGGAGCTGACCCACAGACAGCGCGCGGCGGGCCTCTTAAAAAAAAAAAAAAAAAAAAAAAAAAAATGGATGAATCCCACAAATGCAATGTTGAGGGAAAGAAGTACAATCAAGAGCATATACTGCATGATTCCACTTACATAAAGAAAAATAGGCAGAACTTAAAACTAATGTTTAATTTTTAGAAGTCAAGCAACATTAAGGGAGGCTTCTATGGTGCAGGTTGTGGGTGCAGGTTAGAGAGTGAATTAAGCTTGCAAATATTCACTGATCTGTGTGAGGTGTACATATGTAACATCTGTATATCGGAAAAACAAATACATGTCATGATCTTTTCCTTTATTTAAATTGTGCTTTTGTAATGCATATGATATTTTGCATTGGCAAAGACATAAAATTATTCATAGTAGAAGCTGACTTGTATTTAGCTGTACTTAAACAAATAATCCTAGAAATGGAACTTTGATTTGAGGAACATTTTTACTGTAACCATTGCAGTATTTGGAATAGAATATTTTTGAAATAGAGCAATGTCATAGAAAAATTTATATAGAGATTTTTAATAGGCACATAAGAACACCTGCTTTTTTTATTGAGCATCACAAATTCAATTAATTTAGGATAAGGCTGTATTGCCTCAATAATTTAGAGCTTCATAGTGTGATAAATTATTTTAAATTGGACTCCATTTTATTGTAATGTATTAAATTTATCAAAGAATTTTATCTTGAATATGTTCTAAAATAGACTTAACTATCTTTTCCACCCTCACCCTTAAAACACAGCAACAACAATACTTTAATTACAGAAGTGATCTCTGGTGATGAAAGAAATAATACAAAAGAACACAAAGTATAGGGCAACTAGCATATCCAGTATCTCTGAAGACATTCCTCTGACATAATTTATTAACATTTTCATAAATTAAAGTTTTTCTATCCATGCGATAAGACTCCTTTCAAGGATTTCCTCAGTTCAATTTATAAAGGCTGATCTTTCTTTTTCTCCTTTGTTCTCATAACTTAGTGAAAGGTTAGACAAGAAGTTACATCTAAAATTTTCCAAATACTTCCCTTCACAGACAGTAGTTTGGGTGATCCTGTCAATTCATCCATAAATGTTTACTTTAGACAAATGATGTTTGTTAAAAAAAAAAAACCCAAAACAAGGTAGACCACTAAAAGTGACAACCGTGATTCATGTCGTAAGTTATATGAGCCTGAAACATACAGATCAACTTGACACTCTGACAACTTCCTTGCGCTTCATCAAAAAGTAAAATGTGCATGGATATCGTCTAGTGCCATGAGTAATTCCCATTCAACCTCTGCCCACCACTTTATGGGCAAGAACTGTCAGGTGGATTTCAGAAGACAGGAAATTCAGCAAAGTTTTCAATATGTTCACAGGTCAAACCACTTATGGCCTAAGAGCTTCAAGGACGTATATTCCTAGACAGAAAGCTGCTCAAGAGACAGCACTTTGCACTTAAACCTTTTTTTTTTTTTTTGAATGATATACTTAAGACAACCATTCATGGGGCAAGGCAGAAAGTGGGAAGAAATGTAGCTCTGCTTAATTTCTAACTCCCATCCTACCTAAACATTTACAAAAGTTATCTTTGATTTTCTTTCAAAGGGTATCCTTTTTTCACAATAGTGTATAAACCTACCAGAACATAACTCCAACTACTCATCACAGAATGTGCCCTTGTATGTACACTCTGCGGACTATGAGGGACTTTACTATGAAAAACACAAGAGGATATGACTCCTTCACTAAAATCCCAAAAGACACTGAATGAGGCCACTCAACGAGCTCTCAAGGCCCTAGGAACATCATCTCAGTCGGGCCACACATGTCACTGTATCACCACAACCACCTCTGTAATGGTGCTTAGGGATTCAGAAAGGTGTCCAAACAAGTCTTTCACCCTGTTAAAATATATTTTTAACAAATCAAAAAATGAATAGGTAGAATTTTGAAATATTACAGCAAGTACTTCTATTTCCTTCCAAAATTGTTTATTCTGCTAATCCTATCGCATGTTAAATTTTCATCCATAATTGATAACTATTAGAAAGTTAATCGTTTCAGGTTTGATGGACAAAATCTTATACAGAGCGCACATAACGAATGAAAAGGTCAATGGGATATACAGGAGAAACTGGCTAGCTCATTCAAAGCTTTACTGAGCATTTATTTACTCAAATCAATACTATGAGTGAGGTAATTGTCTCCTTAAGATGTAGAAATAGATGCCATTACTCAAAGAAAATGATCTATAAATCTCGGAAACACCCAACCTGATTTCCTTGAGCAAGCAGTGTTTTCAGTCTGGCTATTTCAGCTCGCAGCTCACGGATGAGTTTGACGTTGGCATCCTCATTAATGGTAGGCTTGTTGATGATGTTTTTGGCTCTATTTGCATAGCGAAGCGTACTTAGGGTTTCTCCATAATTGACATCAGCAGGGGAAATGGCTGTGAAGAATAGATTCAAAAAATGTGATTTATCCAGCGCTGCATGTTTCATTTAACACAAAGCTGGCTTGCAATTTAAAAGTCAGAGTAACCCAAGGTCAGTGGATAATTATTGAAGATTTATACGAAAGGGTGCTCACAATACCAAGTTAAATGTCATTCTACTCTTCGCAAGTCTAGAATCAGCCATCAAACCAACTCTAAAGTGAGCTATGATACTCCGCTCTAGTTAAAGTTCTTTCTACAGAAACATAGGAAGAGCTCAAGACTATTTGTTTCTCAGTATTGAGTAGAAATTAAAATACTTTTAAAGAATAGAAAAATCCAGAATAAAAATATGTAAAATCCAGAGCAGGATAAACTTTGAAGTAGATCAGTAAATTCTTTTAATCTTAAAATCTTAATAGCACCACCATCACCCAAATCACAAATTTCAGGAGCTAGGTGACTATATAATTGCCTCTAGGGTGCACACCCCAGAGTTAACTCTCGATTTAAATTCCACATTTACTGCTTTGTAATAGAAGAACTCAGCTGGGTTATTTTCACTTTAAATCCCTAAAATGATCTTCCCATATGAGTTAGTGGTATTAAAAGTTTCTGTGCTGTACTTAAAGAAAGAAAAGCTAAGAGTCATTCTACATGCCTCCCAGCTTCCATGAGCAAGGACATGGCAAGTCTGGGTAACTAGGAAGAGGGAAAGGGGGCCCCTTAGTAAGAGTAGAGACTGAATCATAGAAAGTGATTTTCTTTAAGATAGAAAAGACTAACAGAAAGCTATTCCTAATGAGACTAACAGATGCTATTTTTTAAGATGAACAGAAAGTTATTTCTAATGAGACACTTTAAGCTTAAATATTCAGAGTTAATTCACATGAAACATAACATGCTGAGGAAAAGAACTTAAAATTCTTACTGGCAATCATGATAGTTTTAGAGTTTCCTCCAAGGCTATCTTTTAACAACCAAGTCAAAACAGAATCCCTGTAAGGCACAAAAACTTGTTTCTTCTTTACAAGAGGGTTTGCTGCATCCTGAGATAAATCAGCTGCAGGGAGGGAAAAGAAAGACCAAAAAAAAAAAAAAAATTATTAAAGTTTTTTTTCCTCTAATTGGCTTCAAAAATCCTTGAGGCTATTACCTCCGTTTGTAACACAAACATTACATAATTACTTCATGCTAATCCACAAACAATAAGAGACAGGGCAGGAAACAGTACAAACCTACCTAAGGCAGAAATGACATTTCCCAGAGTCACGAGGGATTTGTTAATATTCCCCCCTTCCTTTAGTCTCACCCCGGTGGCACCAGTGGCATCTGCACGCTCACTTCCAGCAAGATCGACTAAGTGGATCTTGCTCACGGTTTCGCAGGGCATTTCAGAATCAAATTTTGCCTGTGGTAAAATATAAAAGCAAAATTGAAGGTACATAAAGAGGCCTGATGTTGTTTATAATACAAATTCTAATTATTTTCTGCTCTTCACTGTGATTTCTCAGGGCAGAAAGTTGTTTTTAATTTTGTTGTTTCATCAGTTAGCTTACTAATTATGAAAACTTCCAAAAATAAATTCAATAATAGAAGTCTACCATATGTGATTCTTAAGCTTTCTGAAGAAATATTCCTTTACTCAAATTCCTTTACTCAGTCATTTTGGCAGAATAGCCAATTGTGGCAGAGCAGGAAATAAGGCACTGAGGGGCACTCAACAAAGAAATACACAAGTCAACAAATAATTAGTGTTGCCGCATCTAGAATTTTCAGTATTCCAAGTACAAAGGCATGCCAAATGTGATAAAGGTAGATAACTATATAGAAGATAATTCAACCATTATTCAGTGTTAAAGCATTTGTTTCACAAATTATTTAAAAAGTGAAAACTTTAAATACTATATTCCTTGATTCTAAATTCCACCAAAATGTTGCTTTCCCTACATTTCAGTTTGAATCAAACGGCCATAAAAATTAGCATATTTTGATAGAAATATAGCTCTCTTTAAAGCTAGGTATGGCCATATCCTAGTCAGAAAGCAAGAAGAAAAACAATGAAATACGATATACCAAAAGCAATGGTCTACTGAACTGTTAAGATGCGGATAATTTACCAGAGTTTTCCTTATTAACCTGAGAGAAATTTTCCTGACCTTTTCCTCTCTGATGTCCATCACTGCTTAAGTGCTCTCTCTTTGTACCTGGTGTGTTCAGGGGTTAACACAGTATAGTACTTCCCCAGACTCCTAAACATATGCTTGAGACCTGAGAGGACCCAACATTTTTATGTTCGTCTGTTCTACCGGCGTAGGTGTGGAAATATTTGCCTCCAATCATTCCCAAACATTTTCAAAATGTTCTCCACCTCTTGAGCAGAAGTAATTCTTATATTAGTAGTTAAAAATGTTCACTGTCCTTTAATATCAGTATAATAATCATAATCAACATTATTGGGTGAGCTTCATGAATCGGTAATGTACTACAATGAATTACTCACCTTGGCCTCCAGCAAGTCTGACTAGCAATTCATTATCTCCCACAGAGCTTGCAACAATGAAAACTTATGCTTAATTAAGCACAAAGCCAAGTTTTGGGGATTTTTTGGTTTTTTTATGTCTAGAACAGGGCAGAGCCTGCTAAATATTTCTTAAGGGTACATATCAGAATATTTCAAATTACTGTGATTGTAACCACAGAGAAGCCCAGCACACAACATATGTTCAATTCTAATTAACAAGAAAATGACAGTCAGTCACCTTTGCCTGCTGCTGCTCCTGGTTCAACAATGATGGGTCCTCAGCTGGTGTTAATAAGCAAGTGAAGACCTCAGGGATGGGGCCAATCAGCCCACAGCTGCCCTTACCTGAGTGAACTTGATGGTGAAGATGGCATGAGATCTGCTACTGACATCGTTCATCCCAGTGGCTGCTGTGGTGCGATTGATATTTCCTGCGTCCATAAGTTCTTCTACATCACCATAATTCTGTACTAAATGTTTTGATAAATCTGAAATTAGAAAAAGAGGGTGAAGAAATGGAAAATTCACCTCTAGGAAATAAGACATGACTCTACAAATCTGTCGATTTGTTTAAAAGATCTTACTTGTTCCTAAAATGTGGTAACCGATATTGCAGCCTAGGAAACTGGGCTGCCTGCGATCAATCTCAGTTTGGGTGTACTGTGCACATGTACGGTTCTGACCAAGACACTCACCCCTGTGCCTCAGTCACCTTGCCTAGTAATACGACCTACCAGAGAGGGTATTTACGATAATGTCAACTATTATCATCAACCTCATTAGTATACTCCAGTACGTATTACTCTACCTTCATGTAAAAGCCGAAAGCATTTTTTAAATCCTTTAATAGATCTTTGTATTCATTCTTTGGGAACATTCATATGGTTCCAAAATCAAAGGTTACAAAAAGTGTGCTGTGTAAAGAAGCTCCTCCTACCTCTATCCCACTGCCCAGACCCCAATTTCCTTTCTGTCAGGCTACTATTAATTTTTCCACTCCCTTGCAGAAAAGCTTCATACACATACAGGCAATTGCTTATATAGAAAATCCATCTTTTCCACTGCCCTTTCATACAAATGGCAGCATACTATAAACATTGTCTTGCATCCTGCTTTTTTGTATGTAATAATATATTGAAGAACATTCTGTGTATCAGTTAAGGTGAATGATTGGTCATTCATTGTTATGACTACAGACTATTCAATTGTATGCATATACCATAACCTACCTCCTGTTGAAACTACAGAAAATGTTTATAGTTTGTTTTCAATTATAAGTAGAGGTGCAGCAAATAATTTGTATCTATGTCTTTCAAAATGTGTATGAATATTTCTGCAGAATGAATTCTTAACAGGTGAAACCACTGGATCAAAGCATACCTGAAATTTTGATAGATATTGCAAGACTCTCTTCCACAGAAGGCAATTTACAACCAATAGAAGCAACAAATAAGACTGCCTATTTCCCAACACTGTCTTATCAGGCTTACTTACATCTGCCAGGGTTAGGTAATAAATGTGATCTCAAAGTAGTTTTATTTTTCTTTCCTCTAATTATAGGTGAGAATGAGCATTCTTTCCTTCATTTAAAAGCAATCTGTATTTTCATTTCTGTGAATAACCTATTCATATCCATTATTCATTTATCTGCTTGGTTGTTGGATCTCTTCTTTTTGATGTACCGGAACTCTTTATATATTAGGGAAATCAATCCCTTTTCAGCATCGAAAATTGAAAAAATTTCCTGACTTTTTAAGTTGCCTTTTTTACTTTGCTAATGATGTTTCTGCCAAGTATAAAATTTTTTGACACCTCAAATTTAGCATCTTTTATTTCTAGTTTTTAGGTCAAGTTCTGAAAATTCTTCTCCAAATTTTTGGAAAATATTAACCCATAGTTTCTTGCAGTCATTTTATGATGTTACATTTCACATTAAATTTTAGATCTATTTATCACTTGTTTTGGTGTAAACACTAAGTTATGATATCAATTTACTTTTTCTTCCTCCCCAGAGCTTAATAATCCATAATCTCCCTAACTTTGAATTGCAGATTTATTAGAAACTAAATCTCCCTAAGTGTCTAGATAAGATTCTGAATGCTTAAGTCATTTGATTATTCTGTCTCTTCATAAACAAACTATTTTAATATGTTTTAATATCTGATAATTAAAAGGAAAACATGAAGGCACAGGGAGGTTAAACTATGAAAAAATAATAGCAAAATTCCATGCTCCATAAAACAAGTATATAGCTACCCACCTTACTAGGGGCCTAAAAGGCAAAATTCCAGGGCCTCACTGGTGGCCTAGGATTAAGTTTCACTGCTATCACCGCTGTGGCCTGACTTCAATCCCTGGCAAGGGAGCTGACCCACATATGGTACAGAAGACCTCTCCTGTCTCACTCTCTGCTCCCCTTAGCAGTGTATTTCAGTAGATCTACCTGTTTTGCTCCCACTCTGTCTCTAGTGAATCCTCTCACCTACTGAGCCTCTGGGCTACACCCCAGTTCCATACCAAAAAAAAATTGAAAAATGAGCAAAATTCCAATTGGAAATAAAATGCAGGTGGAGTTTGGATATCTTCCCAAGTCATGAAAGAACATCTTTAAACCTATAACTATTCCTCAGCCTCTTCTCCAGAGACACACATGAAGGACAATGGCCACATGATAGCAGGTCTCTGCACATCCTGCAGACTCAGCTGCTTTATTCAGAGTGAGAGAAGCTCCATTATAAGGAAGCCTTAAATCCAGTATACTATTTAAATAATTAGCAAAAGTCAACCCTTTACTCATAACTGTGATGACCCTCACAACTGATGATGACACCAACTAGTGTATCATAACACAAATGCTGAGAACCGTGGCTTGGGAAACTCTGTAAAAATCTTCTCAATAGGTAAGAAGCCTCAGAATCTCCTATGATCATAACTTACCATAGGGTTAGTAAAAAAATGCCACTAAAATGCAATGCCATTTCAATGAGACAGTTAGAGGGTTGTTTATCTTCCCTGAGAACATCAGAAAACAAATTTCCAGAGAGTTCCTAACATCAGGAAAAATCTATTGGAAAGCCCCATAAAATCAGTGAATGCCCAGTGAAGTATGAATTCATTAAAGGAACATCATGTAGTGACAGCACACATCATTTTTACTATAGTAAAATGCAAAAATAATGTTTTAATTTCACCATTATGGTTCATGTTTCTCTCTGAAATTACTATTTTTGCACAAAATTCCAAGACATACAGGACTGTGAAATATTCACTCTTACCCTCAACATAAGGTCCTTCTTTCGGATGCTCACGTACTCTTAAATTGAAGGTTTTAGATGACTTCCGTCTCAGTAGATCTCTCACACGTTCATTATAAATTTCTAAATAGCTAAAAAATGTAGCAAGAGTTGAGTTCAGAAACATGATTTGAGACATTAATAACAACAGCAACACACATCTATGGGAGCATGTATGAGGTACTGTGCTAAGCACTTTTAGTGAATTATTTCCTTTAATCCCTATAATAGTACAAAGGGATCCTCATTTAGAAGTTAAGCAATGGAGATTTAGGGTGATTTAAACGACTTGTCCAAGGTCACATAATCTCTCACTGAAAGGCAAGCAGCCATGAGAATCCTAGATTGTCCTCCAAGCCACTCAAGAGACTGGAATCCCCAGATTTAATTTCAAAGAGAAAAAATTACCTCAGTCACTCAGATGTATTTAAAAATTAGATTTTAGAGTGATCCTATCAACAAAGAATAGCACAAAACTTATTCAGCTAAAAGAATAAGGCAAGAGAATTAGGTGGAACACTTTAGAAGTCACAAATGCACTGCATTTGGGTTATACATTCTATGTTAGCGCTTCGGACCAACCTGAGTGATTTCTGCCAGTCTCCCAAATCCTAATCCAAATCATACCCAAGAAAATCACTGGAAACAAATGTGTTTTAAGCTTTACTTCAAAATACCATAGTGTAGGAGGAGAAGGCAGGCTCTCCCTTCAAGATTCCTTGTGCTCAAAGCAAACTCCAGCCAAGCTCACACTCAGTTACTCAGATCATAGGCCCTACCTGACTTCAGTTCGAAAAGATGCTTCATCCCATTTGGTGGTTTCATTTATCTGACTGAAGAGTCCTTCACAAATCCGAGGTATTAAGCCTGAATCACCCTGCAATGGAAAGGAGGAGTGCCACAGTTGTCACTCGGCATAGAAGCAACTGGTGATTGAACTTGCAATTTACTGGAGTGGACTCAGACTCAAAGGATCTGCATGCTAACGAACTCCAGGCCGACCACCCTAGGACCCCACACCACTATTCACCCCCACCCTCAGGATTGCTTCATACCTCTGAAATGAGAGGATTAAGTTTTATAATTTCTCCATGCTGGAACTATGGTAATATATGGCTTTCACTTGTTAATCAGCTAAATCAAGGCTTGTAGCAAACAAGAGGTGACTTATTCTCTTTCAAATACAACAGTCTACAGTATAAGAATCTGGTCTAGTCAAATGACCAAGGAAAGTGAAATATATACTAGGCAGAAAAGAAATACCAAAAAAATTTTAGTAAGTCCTCAAAGTAGTTAATAATGGTCTTAAAACTTAGATGAAAGATCACATTAAAACACATAGAATATCCCTCTTTTGAGGCACTGACCTTCCTAGAATGGAAGATTTTAATATAGAGTATGCAATGTGGGCATATCCAGTTATATTCCTGTTTCAGTAAGCATTAATAAATCTAACCCTCTGCCTAAAGGTGAGGCAAAGTGGTCCTGTTAGGAAACCAAAACTTCAGAGCCTTCATGTTTCCTCCTGAAGACCCTCCCCATCTTCAGCCAAAGTTTCCACCCAAAAACTAGAAGAAATATCACTCCAGCTTTAAAAGAATTCTCCCCCTTAAATTATTAAATTAGTACCAGTTCTAATCAAGGAAATCCTGAGCACTTCACCATATTTTTTGTTCTTACTTCAAAAAATAAAATAAAAAAGAAGAGCCAAACAGAACTCAACTATAAGGTAAGAGAAAAAACAGTTGTCATCTATGAATGCTTTCGAAATGTTTAACTTATTACATGAAATAACTACAACGGAATCGCATCAAATTACATTTTTAAAGAAGGGCTTTTTTCAAAGGCACAGTAGGAAAGTAGGAAGAGAGAAGGTAAAAGGAAATGTAAAACTCTTGAAAGTATGTTTGTTCTATTTGTTCTTCTCTACTTTTCTATGTTGAGGAGTCACAGCAGCATTTAACAGGCCTCTCATGGAAGTGAGAATCCTGGGTTTAAGATGGTAGGATATAGGCACTGAAATACTTTGATCTGGAATGACCGATCTCCTTTAATACACTACTACTTCCCAAAATTACTTTAGCTATAAAGAGGCCATGTGTCTCCCAGCAAGGAAGACCTGTGATCTTCTACTAATATCTCCACATCTAGAACATGCCATAGCTCTGATCACCTGTGAACAGTTTTCAAGGCAGGATAAGAAAGGTAAAAACACATTCATTATCTAGATCTGGAAAAAAACAAAGAATAAGATAAAGTTCCTGCAATAATGCCTAGTTTTTACTCCTTTGCATTTGGAGGCAAGTATAACTTTAAGGTCTATAAATACAGCATAACTAGTAAACATTAACTACTATGTAACTATATGACTATATAAACTACATCATTCTAAGTCATTTTATGTATTTTCTGGATTTATATAATACCTTTCTATCACCAAAGAGTTTTGGGGTTTTTTTTTTTGTTTTTTGTTTTTTTCACATTTTTCATAGGGAAAGGTATTTGGAATAATTTTTTTTTTTAAAGATTTATTTATTTATACATACAAGCTGGGGTACAGGCCAGAGGCATGGGGCGGTGAGAGGGTTCACCAGAGACAGAGTGAGGAGCAGAACAGGCAGATCAGAGACACACTGCTGAGGGTAGCAGCGGGCGAGGCAGGAGAGGTCTGCCGCACCATGTGGGATTCTCCCTGGCTGGGCGTCGAACCCGCATCGCGAGCTGCCGACAGCTCCACAGCGCGGCGCTCAACCGCTGCGCCACCAGGGAGGCCCCTATTTGGAATAATTTTAAAAGGAATAGAGCCTCAGTAATTTTGTTCAAACTGTTGTGTTGGCAGAAAAGAAGAATAAATTACTTGTGGGCCCAGCATACTTTTTTGATAAGATTATAAAATCTTTAAAAACAGAAAATGAATTGAGACTTGCATCCATTATTCATGCTTACAAACGTAAAACCATTTCTAATTTAAAATTTCTCAAAGGAAATTTAGTTCAACTTATTACTGAGTTTTAGCTTATTGCTAAAGAATGATCAGAACATGAAAAGCAAGTTAGTACAGAGCAAGTTGATAAAAGAGATAATTTCTATCAGCCCAAAGAGAGATAATGAGAAATTTTCTTCCCACACAGTGTAAATAACGTACAGAATTTCCCATCATAGTGTATGACTTTCCCGATCCAGTTTGCCCATATGCAAAGACACAAGCATTATAACCTTCAAATGCAGACTTCACAACATCTGTGCCGAGGGTTTTGAAAACCTGAAAGCCAAAAACCATAAAAAATACAATTACCATATATTTTAATAAAAGCTCCTTCGATGTTGACTATACACTCAAATGCTCCTTTTACCTCATAAGGATTACACCATATAAATAAATCACCGCAGAACTGTTAACAGAATATGCATGTATCTCAGTTAATGAAAACTTTTGAAGCAGGCAAAAAGCAACCCCATCCATTTTGCTACTTAACAAAATCACTGATACAAAAATGTAAACAAGGTAAAGTGATAATCATATTTAGAAGCAAAGGTGATTTTAAAGTATGATGACTTACCATTCAAGAATTAAATAAATTTATAAAGTTATTCATTCTATCAGAGCTTCCAAAACTTTCCAGATAATCAAAACCTGAAGGTCCTAGCAGTCAGAAGTTGTCGCCCAAACCATGCCAAATCAATGCCAATACTTTAATAATTCAACTATTCTAATCATCAAAATCAATCTCTAGAGGTTCTCACAGAGCTGAGTGTTAGATGGGTGTAGATGAACCTGGGATGTCTGGGTTCTCCTAAATCAGAGTCCACTTTTTTCTACTTGGATATCTCTCTAGGATGGAAAAGATGGAGAAAAACTGCGGTGTGTAAGGTTGCACCTACAATAGCCTAAGTCTATGTTGGCTCCACTACACAACTGAAATGAGAAACTTCGAGAAATGAAAGAGGGTGAAGGATAAATAACTTACCCACACAGTTGATACAAATGAAGCAAATCAAAATGTGTGATCAGCGAGTTACACCCAGTTGGGAAGGTGACCAAAGCTTTCCAACTCCCACAGCCTTGGTGCTGCCTCTGCCCTCATGGACCAGCCCTCTAAGGGCAATTAAAACTCCCCATTTCAAAACCAGACACAACAGCAGCTAAGATTCAATGAGAAGGAGCTCAGTCAAGTTCTCAGAGCAGTGAAAAAGTAAGGAATTGTTTTGCGGGGTCACCACTATGCAAAGTGAGAGCCTCATCGACCCCTCAGGATGGAGCCAGATTTGCTGAACTTGAAGCCCATGTCACCCCTGCAGGGTCCTGGGCACTCTGGCCAAAACACCCAGCCCGTAGACAGGGCTGATAAAAGCTGCTTATTTTGATCTCATCTCCACATTAGCCACCCCTGCTAATACACAGTCTGTCATCTGAGGACAAGACCTAAATACAGCCAACTGGGCGTCAGCTTACTTCAAGCTCAATCTCCCCACTGTCTTGTCTGGTCTTTGTTTCTTCAAGTCTTGTCAGTCAAAATTTACAAGATGTCATTTCAATGGAGTCACTCCCACAAATGACCAGTCTCATTCACTCTGAGTAATCATTATCTATTTCAGTTTTAAGAGCTGTTATTTTATGATCTTATTCTCAAAATTCTGATGACTTACCTAATTCTCAACTGTAATGGCAGCACACATTGACTGGGCACTGTCTACGTCCCTACGATGCGTCATGTATTAATTCTCATAAAAATGCAACAGGGTGAGGCCAGGTCAGTGGCACACACAGTGAGTGGTACAGCTGGGCTCTAGGAAACTTGTGTTCCAAAGGCCTCCCTGCTACTGACACCCTCAACATCAACCTTAAGGCCCTAGAAAGACCTTCCCCCACAAACTTCAGTGAAAAGGCAGACATCAGAAATTCCAGGGAAGCTCAGGCTCCAGACCACCCACCTCAGATTTGTTTTCATCAAAGGAAAGTGAGGAAAAACTCTGAACACTTTTCCTAGTCACTAAAAGGCATACATGATTTTTGCCATTTCGTGGGTGCCACTGGATAAGAAGCGCCTTCCATAAACACTTCTCAAAGAATAAAGGAGGCTCTTCTCTCATAGTTGTGTCTGGGGCTAAAACAAAGTCATGGAAAATATATTTAACCAAAGCCCAGTTTTCAAAGTGAAATTCTTCCCTGGAGTTAAAATCCAGAATTTTATTTATTATTTTATTTTTCAAAAATCTGACACAGTTGGAGCTCTCAGAGAGGGCAGGGACAGCCCATGGGGGCTGGTGGACATGAAAACTTAAGGGATCTAGAAAATCCAGGTCGGGAGATGCGGAGGCCCATGAAGCCTCCTCATTCTCTCTCCAAGTTACCATTCAGTGCTGGCACATGGCCTGGGGCAGCAGCAGGACACTAACTACATCTCAGTGGTTCTTTATAAGGAAAACAGACTCACCCCCCTGCAGGTGCCACAAAGGAATGACTGACATTTCTCCATGGTCTACCAAACCAGGGTGGATGGGAGGGGTTGCTTTAGGATCCATAAGCTGCTCCCCGCATAGGGGTCAAAACCCCACTAAGATCCTGACCAGGTCTGCTTACCCAAAATCACCTTGTTGCAGGTCTAAACAGAATTTACAGCTGGTTTCCGGAGAAATCCAAGGCAGACACTTGAGGGGAACTGCCCACAAGAGGGCACTGTGAAAACAAAAGACTCCATCTGGCTTGGCAACTGGGAGATTTTATGCTTCAGGTTTCTCCAGGGTTGAATTAAGGAACAGGCTGTACGAGATCAAAGCCTCCCTTTGGAGTTTTAAAGAACCATTAAGAAAATGAGACTTTATTTAATGGTCTTTAATTTACCTAAGTGTGGACTTAAACAGCTAGCTGATTTTTTTCTAATTATAAAATGCAGATTGGAAAAAATAGTAATGGTCATCTTACTTGATATTTGTTTAACATTAAGGGAAACTTGACCTGAACTATAGTATAGTAATATTAGTTCAAGTTTAATGATAATTTTCTCAATAAGTCTTTACATTCAAAGGATTGAAAAAAGAGAGAATGACCAACATGTTAAGTTTGCATCTTTCATTCTTTATGGCAGGGATACAACCTGTCAGCTCAATTACTGTACCAGAAATGGCAGTACAGTAGGTACTAACCAATATTAGAAATGGAAGCGCTCTTTAGTAACAACGGATATTAAAAGTAGGGATAAGGGAATATGAAGTTCTCCATACTAGTGTTTTAAAAAATAAGTATTTTTCTGTGCCTATGTTGACTCTATTAGCATAAGGTAATACTAGAAAGTAATATTTACTAACCTATATCAAGGCTTTTTTTTTTAATTTTGTAATTTAATGGAACAATTCTACATTTTCTACATAGAGTCAAAGAACACAAAACATTGGCGAAGAGACACTGTGTGACACCTGAAGCATGAAAACAATCCTGACCAGTTCAAAGCTTTTTACAATCTGATACTATTTTTAAACTCTGAGCATTTATTTTTAATTTCCAAAAGAGCTAAACTTGTCTTTCCTTTCCTAATTTTGAATAATAAAACCCAGGAAATGTCATCTGTTCCCATAGATTAACCACCATCTGTAAAGGAGTTTTCTCAGTCAGCAAACATTCACAGAGCATCTCCAGTGTGCCAGGTCCTGCTGTCACACAGCACTCTACTCCTCTGTCCCCAAATGGCCTCAAGTTCAGGTTAAATAGATGAGAAATACAGCTGCTCACTGGTAGAGAACTTCATGGCTCTTCAATCATCCTCTGTTGAAGACATTCTCAAGATTGCGAACTGACCATCGCTATACTAAAACCAAAAACCAAAATCTAAATCCCAGTAATTATAACATTCCATTCCTCATCAGACTCCGATCTACCAACATTGATTATTCCAGTTACCGCAACTCCAAAACCATCTTCTCTCACTCCCTCTTGCATTTATCCAATCAACAGGGTTACACTACCCATCTGTCATTTAGAAAACCACCGCTTTACTCTAATACTTTTGAAGCCTTTCAGTAGTATCTCTACCACCACCAATTTCTCTGTGCTACTGTTAAGTCTATTACATTTTATGGACTTGAGCAAATTAATTAAGCTCACTGAGTCTCTCTGACCAAGAAAAATGGAGCTGAAATTAACCTCATCTGGTTCTTGTGAGGACTGAATGAGATACCATGCAAGAGCACCAAGTGAAGCTTCAGACACTGATGACAACTCAAACAAACTCAAACAAACATTTGTTCATCTTTCCTCTCCTGGCCTCTCTTCCAGGCACCTCTTCTCCTGTTATAGCTCCACTTCTATTGCTGTTGTCCCTTTCTATTTCATTTTTCCCAGATGCCTACTCAAGGTCTTCAAAGCACAGTCACTCTTCAACTTGGCTGAAACCCATCTAATATTTACACTGCCTCAGCAAGCCAGTGTCCTCCACAAACTATCCACTGTTCTCAAATACTAAGGTGCATGAAAATCACTAGGGGATCTTATTTTAAAATATCCTTTCTGATTCAGTAGGTTTGGAAAAGGTCCTAAAATTGTGCATGCCTAACAGAAGATGGACATACCAAGTTGCAAGAAGCTAGACAATAACACTGCTTCCAGATGCCATGGCGTAGGTTAAAACTCAGGATGGGCAGGGCAGGAATCCTAATTTTAACACATAAAGATCTGAAGCAATACTAAAGAAGCTGATAATAAGCCAGGTGGAGGTCCAAGCATAAAGATCTTGCTTTTCTTTCCACAATGGTACTTCTTCATAACCCTCCTCTGCTCAAACAGCCCTCTTGTCACATAGAGAAATACATCTGTCCTTCTGCTCACATGAAATGTCAACATATGATGGCATCCTAGGAGGATCTTTGAGTTTGTTCTTACCTTTCCAAGTCATATCTACAGTTCGGATTTCTAGGGCAAGTTTCAGCATGACTCTAAGCTTTAGAAAGATTCTAGACAAAATTTTCTTTCTTTCTAGAGCCTATAAATGATTCACTCAAGTAGGGGAAAGCTGACTTTAATTTCAAGTCTACTTTCCAAAGCTCTGTACTGCACCAGGACTCAAGACCAAGTGGCTTATTTGTCAGGATTGGTAGCATATAAATGCACTCTCAAAAATGTCTTATTTGCAGAGCTCCTTCAAAATGGCAGTCATGTCCAAGTTTTGAAACAAAAGTTATTATCATTATGCTCAGAAGTGAAAAAGCAATCAGCCTTTTAGGGATTGCATACTTCTCAAGCCAAAGATAAGCAGTCCTAGGTAACAATCAAAAACTAAAGTTAGCAAAGGCTAATTTGATGTCAATTATCAGAAAAAAATCAACAAGATGTTTTAAAGAGTTTTACAGCATGCATATTTTTCCTAATATGAAAATAAACCAAAATAACTACTTTTAAAATATCATACCATTTCCTGTGAAACATAATCTGGACTTTTTGCATCAGCAGAATAAAAAGAAAAATCATAGGTGAAGGTCTTGGTTCGTTCTCTTCCTGAGTCCCCAGTGCCTCCTTCCGGTATCTAGAGAGAGATGATTATGATGATAGTATAATAATAAGAGAATAATAGTAAAGATGCAAAGACTACTGTTGGTTGACAAGCAATCCAATATAAGTAAAAAAGGTTCATAAAAATATACAACAATCAGCATTTTTCATATTTTTGCCCCAACTAAAAAATTAAATTTAATTCCTCCTAATCCTCTCCAAAAATAAATAGAACCTTAACTTCTCCCAGCAATCCATGATGGACAATATGATATGACCAAGGCTACTTTTCTGGACTTTTTATCAGTATTAGTTTGAATAAACCCAATATTCCAGATGCTATTTTTTTTCAAGTTACAATGTTTTTTGTTTTTAAGATTTATTTATTTATACATACAAGCTGGGGCATGGGCCAGAGGTGTGGGGCAGTGAGAGGGTTCACCAGAGAGAGAGTGGGGAGCAGAACAGGCAAATCGACAGAAATACACTGCTGAGGGGAGCAGCGGGCTAGGCAGGAGAGGTCTACTGTGCCATGTGGGAATCTCCCCGGCCAGGCATTGCACTGCAGCTGCCAACAGCTCCACAGCGCTGCGCCTAAACCGTTGAGCCACCAGGGAGGCCCTCAAGTTACAATCTTTTTTACTGCTCCCTCTATCCCAAACCACTGGAGTTGGGAACTGTACAATGCCAGGGGGTGCTAGAGCTCACAATGTGACTTCAAGGAGCCCCCTTGACTTATATGATTTTGTGGCCCCACAGAAAACTGTAGTTCACATGGTTCCTCCTGCATAAAGCACCTCTGGGCACTCCATCCAGAAATTTCTCACAGTTCTGAGCGTCTAGACTCTGCCAGGAGATATCATGAGTTTACTGCAGGTGTTTATATATATATGTTTTTTCTATAACTAAATTGAACTAAAAGCCATGTTGAAAAATGTTCCTATGGCACTAAACCTCACACAGCTCCTTGGATACATGCTGAATAAATTCAAAGAACATATTTTTCACCATCATATCTTCAAATAATATATAGAAATATGTTTAAGGTTCTTATTAAACTGTTCAAAGTCTGGACATTTGTTCTAATCATATCTGATGAGGAAACACTCTTAGAATTCCAAAAGCAACAGCGTGATCAAGGAAAACAGATTCCATAATGCGCAAAAGGAGATTCATCCAAGGTCAGGGATCTCTTCTCTCTCAGTAAATACAATTATCTAGTGATGTTACTTTTACCAAAGCACTGTGAACATACAAAAATACATGAAGTGGGGGAAAGGAGGGAGAGGAGCAGGGCAACAGTAGAGAATGGACAAGTGATAACCGGCAGAAACATGAGAAGATGTGGGAGGTCAGAAGAGGGGAAGCAAGGTTCAGGCCAGACAGCTAGGTGCAAGATGTGGTCAGTGAAGAAAGACAGGCATTCCACTAGAGAATGCCTGAGAGGCAGGGGCACAGGAGTTGCGAAGAAGGCCTATCAAATTATGCAGAGCATGACCCATTTGGAAGATAAGAGCATTCCCCAGCTTCTATCACTAGAGATCAAGTTGCACTACTTTGAAATTGGATTTCAAAATGCCCAGTCCCCTGAGTCACAAATTAACAGAAATCCAACCAGAGACGGATCTGCACTTGGCCATGGAGCAGCGGGCCTCAGAAACCCAAAACTGTAAGTTAGTGACAAACACTGAAGAATGGGGTTCAGCCAACACAGCACACTGATTTCATTATTATGCATTGTACACCCTTCCTTCCCTCTAAGAGAAAAAGCGTGCAGTGTCCTTAACAAATTCACTGATGAAAGAAACAAACAGGATATTTTAAGTACAACCAGGAATCATCACCTTTAAAAATTTTGGATTTTTTTCCCAGAAAAAAAGTTCACTTTTTTTTATCTTTCCACTCTGAATTTTGAACACCAATTCCTCTTGCAAATTTTACAAATCATGATTATTTTCATTAAAAATGAAAATAAATACAGGGCAAAAGCTTATTTAGTGATTCATAGAATCTAGATTGTCTGGCTAAAGAACCAATGCAGAACACTGAATCATGTGATCAGGACTAAACCAGTGAGCTAAGGCCCGCAGATAAATCTTAGACCCAACTTCAGGATCAAATAAAACCAGAGACGGGAGAGGAAACAAAGTCCAACCCTTTTGCTTTGTGACTGAACCCATGCCTGATGCAAGGGAACATGTCTAACCGAACTGAGAAAGAAGAGGTGGAGAAACGGCAGAGGTTTTATTTACCCACATTCATTTCAACAGTGAAATAAACATGGACGCACATTAGAAGTGGAGCAAGGCCAGGCTGCTACTTGCCTTTAAGTTTGTGATTGTTGTTTTGCTTTTCTCCATTTGAATAATGAATTTGGCTTCCAAGTCCTTTTCCCTGCAACACAAATAATTCAGTATTGGTTAGGAGAGAAACAGGTTTCTACTTATTGTTTTATATACTTTTCACATATGAGGGGTTTGGCACCTGAGCACCATCTCTGATAACCACTCTTCCCAAATCCTTATTACTATAACCATGAAGACACACACAAAGCAGATGCCAACATCAAAGTCTAACAAATAATGTGTTGTTAAAACCTGGAAAAATTTCTAACTCTAAGCCAAAAAGAGTGTAAGTGAAATGACTGGAACCTTAAAGGGTAACTCCTGAGATAAGCAGCCCCACCCAACTCATTACAAAAAGAAAGACACTTTATCTCTCCCCACAGGTGGAGAACTAGGAAAAAAACTGGGGAGGGCACACACAGGTGCAGGGTCTAGAAGCAGCCAAGACACCGCCCCCTGCTCCCACCTTTTTTTTATAATCATTCAGAACTGCACTTCCTAGAAACATAGCAGGACAGGAAATCACGAGAACGCTCCCAGGAAGTACGGTTGTCTAGAATGCGGAGCACCTCCCGGCACAACGGAGTGCTGTGCCACGCCGGAAAAGGAGTGAGCCAGAGCCTCTGCACTGCTGTGGAGTGGTAGCCAGGGTCCACTGTTAAGTGGAGAAAAGTGGACATAATGCTACCAGCATATTTAAAGATTAAAAGAATAACATGCATTTTTTCCAAAGGTTAACTATAAAGAAGAAAATGGAGAGAACAGGGACAGAAGTTAGATTTCCATAAAAATACCTTGATCTGTAGCTTACCTTTAGAATGATAAAAATAATTCCCACAAAATAAAACTATTTTTAAAATTACCTAAAACATAAAAATAATTTTACACAGATGAATGTGGATCTGTAGCCAGATGCCCTCCATTTTTTAGCAGAAATTCCTGAAATACTAGGACTAAGTGGAATCATACTCTACCACCGTCTAGTGTCCCTTACACTTCCCCCTCCTTGTGATTCATCTTTGACTTGCAACCAATGCATTTCTCTCCAAGTACATGCCTGGAAACTTGGAAAGTTGATTGTGTTATATCCCTAACAAAAATTCACTGTGCTCCTTTGAGGTTGATTGTAAATAAAGCACCAAGGACACCCACTGATTGTTGCTGGATGATGACCTGGAGGAGAAATCACCTGCCCAGAAAAGTTAGACACCTTGATTCAGGACACCTAGACTGCTCTGGCACTTCCTCAGGTCTGGAATTCAAAGTCACCCCCACTTCCTTTACATCCTGCCCCCCCCCCCCCCCCCCCGCCCCACCGCCCCTGGCCTTTGCTTCTGCCTTTATATAGCCACAGCACTCCCCCCATTTGGGGAGCTGGTTTTTAGGGTACTGATTATGCCAATTCTCTGGTGACCACCTGGAATAAACTGCTCTGTGAAAAGGTATCTTCATGGCCCAGAGTTTGGCTTTCTGGGCAGCACAGAAAAGATCGGTTTGATAGTTTATATACCGCACAGTGAGAAATGATTTCAATTATGACTGTATAGAGGAACTGACTGTATAATGTGGGATATAGCCTAAGGGGAAAAAGAACTTTAGACATTCAAGCATTTTCAGTAACCATATTTTTTGTGCTAATGTAAGTGTCATTATTCTGAGATTTCTATTTTTGTACTGTGGGACGATACATGAATAATTGTGTCGCTGCCATTAAGAATCAAGATGTCTGTTTAACAAAGATACAAACACAAAAACTCTGTAGTCCTAGATCTAACCCAGAAATAACAGTATAAATTTTATCTGAAATTGAAAACAAAAATGTACTCCCTAGCTTTGTCCTCTGAAAAGTCTAGAATCTTACACCCAAATTATATTCTCTAAATACCATTTTCCACTAAAGTAAGTCAGGGTTCATTGGAGAATATCTCAATCTAACTATCTTGAACCATCTCTTCACACAAGAAAGCGGGAATACTATCAAAGGTTACTAGGGTATGGAAGACAACTTCTAAAGTGTTCCAGATGTTCCCGCCTCCAGGTTCACACACCCTTGTATGGCCCTCTCCACTGGTCAGTGGACTGGGACTAGTGGCCCACTTCTATGACTAGGACAAAAGGATACAAAGTGATGGACTCTCATTTCCAAATTCGGGTTACAAAAATATTCTGACTTCTGACTTAGTGGCTCTTCTGTATCTCTCTGGCTCAGAGCACTGGTAATGGGGAAAGCCAGCTGCCATGTTGTGGGAAACCCTACGGAGACACCCAGGCAGTGAGGAACTGAGGTCCACCACAACCATATAGGTGAGATTAGAAGTACCCTTCCCTCAGCCAAACTGGAAGACACCAGAACTGTATAGATTCAAAAGAACCCAGGTAAACCCCAGCCAGAATCCAGATCCACAAAACTGTGAAATAATGTTTTAAGTCCTAAGTTTGAGACTAATGTGGTAAACAGAAAGAGGTAATAACTGATAAAATGGCCAGTCATGTCAAAAGGATTCAAGACCCAGGTTGATAAATTCCCTCTGGCCAAAGTTGAGCAGCAAAAAGGATAGTAACGTCTATAGACTGACACAAACCAAAAAATGCACACGTATATGAACTCATAACTAAAAAAAAGAAGTCCCTTTTGGAAGAGCAAAGGAAACACTATTTTTGAAAACTAGTATATAAAGGGAAAGAATCAAGCATCTACTCTACATTTCCTAAATAATCTGTACCACAGGGTAACTAAACAATTGTCAAGGGAAGTTCTCATTTCCAGACAGTTCAGTTAATGAATGGTAAAATAAGTGTATCATTATTTTGCAACCCCTGGTGAATTAATGGCTCTAGGGACTAACCATCAGTCCCTCACTCGAGCCACTAAGAGACAACAGCTAAATCCTAATTTGGGATTGAAGGACGAATAGCACTGCTGCAATGGTCCTGTCTGTCTCCACCCAGAAGGTCTGAGGGGAAATGTGTAAAGTGGTGCCCAGAAGACCATCAGAAAAATCCACCCTCTCAGAAGGGTGACGTAAATGAACCAGTTTAATCAACAACAAATTCCAAGGAATATAAAGATGAAAGGGAAATCTACAGATTAAAAAACTTTAAAGACATAAATACCAACCAAGTACATCTCAAGTCAAACAGAAAAGGCATTTTAGCAAGTATAGGCTATACAAGGAAATGTCAACTCTGACTTAAGGAATTATTACTACTAGTTTAGGAATGATAGTGGTATCATCATGATTTTTTTGAAGACTTAACCTTTTAGAGATTACATACTGAAATATTTGGAAATGAAAAAATATGCTGCCTGGGATTTATGTGAAATAACCTGGGGGTAGGGAAACTCAGGATGAAGAGATGGCACTAACACCAAGACAACGAAACACAAAAGTATGTGGTAGAAAACACCACTGGTGAACTACAGTGGACTACAGTGGAACTACACTGGAGAACTACAGCTGGCTTAAAACTTCCACACCAGGGGCCTCCCAGGTGGCGCAGCGATTAAGCGCTGCGCTGTGGAGCTGTCGGCAGCAGCAGTGCAAGTTCGACGCCCGGCTGGGGAGATTCCCACATGGCATGCAGACCTCTCCTGCCACACCTGCTGCTCCCCTCAGCAGTGTGTTTCAGTCAATCTGCCTGTTCTGCTCCTCACTCTGTCTCTGGAGAACCCTCTCGCCGCCCCACACCTCTGGTCTGTACCCCAGCTTATATGCATAAATAAATAAAATCTTTGAAAAAAAAACAAAAAAACTTCCACGCCAGTATGAAGTACAAGAATGGTTTCAAAGACCATTAACAGGACGGTGATAACTGCTATTACCTTTACTCTTATGGAACAAACTCCACAATGTTACCTACCTCTTACCCTGGGAAACTCACTAACTTTGTACTTTCACCTTATTTAAGCTTTATTTTTAAAATCACACAGCAGAATATGGATCCAACATAAGCCAGCTGACACTGACCCCACTCTTTACTCTTAAGTTGTACGGTTGCTGCTGACCAACAGCAAGTATATGTCTGGGTCATCTGAGGGTCATGACATCCAGGCGCCCTCATTCTCAGCCCCCAGCCAGTGAGCAGCTTCTAGCCTCTTCGGTCCTCACACTGTCACCCAATGCCGATGTAAAATGACCTTGAAGTCATTTTAAAAAATAATCCCAGACTATCAAGATTAAGGTGAAGGCCAACTGTTCCAGAAAAAAATTTACAAATAACAATTTCCTAGATTGTTTCCTTAAGAATAAAAACTAAAACCATACAGGAAAGCTGTGTATCTGCACTAGAAAATTAATTTTTCCCATATAGTATTTCTAACAAAACTGCTAGCTAGAATTTTAGCCCCGTGAGCTATCTAGCTCTGGTTCCTGAAAATACTTATGGAAAAGCCAGTGTAGTCACCATCAAGTGCTCATGATGGCTGGAGTTATTAAATGTTGTAACTAACCCTCCGGCGTATTCATCCCTTGTGGGTTCCAGGGTGACTCTCAAACTCTCCAATATTTCAAAGATGAAGAAAAGGAAGAAAGCAGGCCCCAGACCCCCTCTTCCTCCATATCCTGCAGATCAATCTCTCTCAGTGCCCTGTTCCACTGGATACTGGCTTCTGCTCATGGCCACCTCTTCAGCCCAGAGCCTCTTAACCATCATAGGTGATGTCAGGGTCTGAGTGACAGTCCATCCAACAACCTTACCGCCTACTACCTCGTCCCACCCAGTGGTCAGTTACCTAGTCCCACCCCATCTACACCCTATCTACCGACCCTAGCCACACCGCCCACTTTCCCAGACCAGGCCACCACCACTTCTCTGCCTGCTGCCAGCTTATCCCTCTTCCATCCACACTCCACTCTGCTGTCAAAGAAACTCTTTCAAAATATGTGTCTCACCTGGAGGCTCCCCGACTTTAAATTTCATCAGTGACTCCTCAGAGGTTACAGGATAAAGCCCATACAAAGTCTTTTCTGATGTGAACCTCAGTGATGTTGTCATTCCAAGACCTCCTGGTCATCACACCACAGAAAGCCTTTATGCATTCGCTGTCCTGCCCCTAGTAGGATGGTCCTTTTGCTAGTCTCACCCACCAGACTGTGAACCACTGAAAAGGAAGGACTCTGCCTATCTGGGTTTACATCCTCAGGCCCTGGCACAACGCCTGCAATACGGGGGTGTTCATAAAAAGGTTGTAGAAAGTGAATGACTGACTAACTGAAGTGTTAAATGAATGGCTCTCAGTCCAGTTTACTCTTTGCCACATGCACCCTCCTCTTAACAGCCTCCTGCAAGCCCCCAACCACTATCAGTACTTGCTTTCCCACACGCTGCAGCACCTCATTTCCCATCCAGGCTTGTCTCCAGCCTACTCTGACTCACCTGTTCTCATAAACCTTCAGAAACAATTCCCTTTCATACCAATCCAGTTCACCCCCCTCATACGGGTTATATATCCCTGCTGATATCATCTCTCTAATTAGACTAGAGAATCCCAGGAAAGCAAGAACCCAGCTTCCTTCACATCCTACAACCTGAGTCCACTAAACACAGGGCAACAATCAAGATCAGTGTTCAGTGCTTTGTCTTTTAATGCTTTGGCTCACGACTGTAAAACACCAGGCATGTAGAGTTCCACTAGTCTCAAGTCAATTTCCCATGACATTTAAGGAACACAGGAAATAAATCTGGACATTTTCTTCATATTGAAGAAAATAAATAAACCTAAAATATTACTGAACACTGATTTGATAATAGAGCAAAATGAACTATGTCTCACCCTGCTCACTTTGGTGAATTGGGTTTCTCGACAAAATCAATTTTGGTTCTTTCATACAAAGTAGTAATTTATTTGAAAAGACTGGGAACCAAATCATAATACCTACAAATGAATCAGCTGGAGTAAGTCTACTGAGTTAACACATCAACATTGCAGGAGGAGACAGAGGCTTGAGGAAAGAATGGAAAAGATGTGAAATATCCAGAGACAGAGGAGCGCTCTATCAGTTCTCAGAAATGTCAGTAGGGAAAAGATTTTTCTGAACAACTTGGTTATTACAAATATTTTGAAAATATTTTTAAATTATTCAGCAATTCAAATTGATTCCATTCACTCAGCTGATACTAAGTGATCACGCCACAGTAAACAGCTGGGCTGGAAGAACCTGAGCTCTCAAAACTGAATCATAAGCTCAGAAGATTCCAAAGAGTGGTTTTTTCACCCCAGGTTCTGAAGTAAAACAGCATCCTCAAATTCACCTTAAGTGTTACATTCTATGAATCAGGATTTAAGTGTCTTCATTTTGGTTGCAGGACACTTAATGACAAAAATAAAAATAAAAATAAATCTATTTTAAAAAATAAAAATTGTGTGACGTCCGTGGATATTATTACGGAAAGAAGTCCAAGGGACACAATTAAGAGAGAGAAAGAAGAGTAGCAAAACAGACAAACCAGTTTGCAGTTTAATAAACACAGTGAATAGAATATGTGTGTATATAGTCCATACACTAAGGGCATTTCTGAACCTTTCTGAAAGGATTAAACAGGAAACTGTTAACAGTGGAGAGTAAGTGGAAGCAGCACCTCAGAGAATAAGAAGAGGAACTGGATCAGTTCGCTCTTGGAATTTATTTTAGCAGTTAGTATTACCTTTATAAATAAAACAAATTTAGTTAAGTAAAAGACAGAGTTCCTGTTTTAAAAATCTGGGTGGCTCTCCAGTGTTCAAGGGCAAGCCCAGGTCCTTGCAGAGCATGCAAAGGAAGAGCTGACTTGTTTACCCTCCTCCCTGCCGTCCAGCCTCAGACACAACTCACCTCTGCCTTGCCCTCCCACACCTCCCCTGCCATTGCCCATCCTGTGTTAGGCCCAGATTTTCCTCCCCACCCTCCCTCCTCTCTGCCTCTCCACCTGGCAGAGTGTGCTCGGCATTCAAAACCAGCCCCCAATTTCCCCTTTTGGGAAGCATTCCTGGTCCCCTACTTCAATGAAATCTTCAGTCCCTCTGCTCCACCCAATGACACTTCTCTTTTTCTCTTTTGCTAGGGTTCCCAATAAATTATGCAACATTCAATTAAATTTGAATTTCAGGCATATAACTAAATCTCAAATATTACAAGAGGCCTACTCACACTTACTTCTGTTTGCTAACCCTGCCCACACAGCACCACATCAGTGGCAGGGGCTCTATAAATGTGTCTCCTCGCTTGTGTCAAAGTGTGGAACCAAACTGAGGGAGGGCTACTGTGAAGCCATCTCTCTGCAGGCTGTTCTTTGTCCTTTCTGGATAGTTCTGAGCACTCAAGGACCTTGGGTTGCTCGCCATGAAATCAGAAAAGCCTTCAACTCAAATTTTGAGAAAAACCCAGGGGATACGGATATTAAAACAAATTCTGGAGTGGGTTTTTCAGACAATCACCTTGACTCCCTGCCACTCCTGAGAAGGTGCCTCACCCCACAGTGGTCGGCTGGAGCTCAGCAGCACCATGACCTACAGCCCAATGCCAACCTTGAATGGCAGCCAGTGAGAAAGCCTCCACTCCACTCCTGTAGACAAGCCAAGGACAACGGCGCTCTCACAGTCTCAGCTGCTGTGAGGTGCCATGCCAGGTGAAATCCACAGCCAACCCCTGCCATGGCAGGAGGGAGCTATTAAACTGAGTCTTTTATTATCTCCCTTACCTAGAGGAGGGTGTAATAAGCCTAAAAGATTAGGCGCAGAGCCAACTGTTATAGATCGGGATCGCAGAGACCAGACAACAGAGGAGGTGGAGCATGTAGGCTGCTCATCAAGGAGTGCTCTTGGGATGGAGCCCTGGGGTAGGAGGAGACAGGCAGGATTGGGCAGAGCGAAAAGCAGAGCTGCCAAGTTACCCAAGGGCAGCTTGGGGCAAGCCCACATGCAGTTCTGACATTACGGAAGCGCTTCAGCCTTGCCCAGGTTAGCCCAAGATACCTGACCTTGAGCAGGCACAAACTGCGGGCTGCCCAGGCAAGGGGTACCACCTTGGGCCCCTCAGAGGCTGACAGAGCTCACAGGTTGACAGCAATGAGTCCTTCAGCAAAAAGGCACCTGGACAGCAAGCAGTGTCGCCACAGCGCCTCCCCTTAGATCAGCACTTTACGGCATGCTGTGGACTGCACCAGCACTCCACTCCCCAGCAGAGAGCAACAAGCCGGACCGACTGGGCTGGGAAGATGTCAGATACATTTTTTTGTCTTCAGTTGAAGGAAAGACAGCCTGACAGAATTGTCTCGATACAAAATGAGTAGTTGCATGGGGAGGTGCAGAATTGTCACTGAGGAGATTCAGTCAGAGGCTCGACAAATCCTTCTCTGGGACAAAGTATGGGGAGTTTTATGTATTCATTCATCCACAAATATTTAGTGCCTGCCAATGACAGGTAGTACACTCAGGGTAAGGACAGAGTGGTAAACAATACAGAGTAGTTCTCCAGGAGTCTGCATCTTATGGAGGGGTTAGAAAGGATTTAATATGGTACCATTTTAGATACCAGTTAAATGCTGTAGAGAAATGAAAGGGTGTTACGGGCTAGAACTGAGGGCTGAGGCAGGGAGACAAGAAGTGGTCAGAAAGGACCCACCTAAGAAGGTGACAGACGCTCAAGCCCAAGACCCAAGCAAAGAAGAGCATTCCAGGTAAAGAGAATGGCAGCTGCAGAGGCCCTGTGGCAGGAAACTGTCAGAGACTGGGCAGAGAGCAAGAGGGCAGC